>SNQJ01S0007055.1:293130-334312 GCA_010110895.2 Picea sitchensis
ATTTTCCAGGTGACAAATGCGATCAATATTAGTAACCAACTAAAATGAAACTCATATCCATGATCTTGCACTTCACGACAGTCCTTTTCCATCTAATTGACGAGGTATCTCACCCAATTCATCTGCATTCCTTCTACACACTTCCCTACGAGGTCTACTACGAACCCAATGAGCTGTGTCGGGCGGTTCTTTCTAACAAGCTTTACATCTATCAGTTGGAAAGTGAGGCGCATTGCGCCATCCTAGATGGAGGCTACCTTGTAGCCTCGCTTTCCCTTCTCTACATCACCATAGGCTGCCTTTATGCATTTTGCTAGGGAGTGATCTGAAATATTCCCTGGGTAGAACTAGTGAGGGTCTGGTCCCTACATACTCAATCCTGTGATGAGGTGGATCAGCATCGGATCCACAGTGGCACGCTTATCGAGCCAAAGATACCCTCCATGGTAGCATGACATGAGGAGTTTAACGTAAGCGTTAACCTCCTGATGTTGACCAAAGTGGTGGATCTTCATCACGTTCAAGATCGTCGATCACGTGAGCTCCTTAATCCATGGCTGAGAGACTATCTTGGGTTTCTTCCCAGTCATCTTCATCAGGTACCTATGCGATGCGAGCAGCACATTGTTCTTCATGTCTCTGAGTTTGAAGTTGTTGTTCTTCAGCGTTGGGATGTGTCCTAACTGAGGTCCAACTACGTGTATCCCCTTCGGGATGTACACGGTGATCAACATGTATTCAAAATCCTGTGGGATGTTGTTGTGGTTTACCGCGCAAGCAAGAGGCAGGATGTAATCCAGTAAGACCAACGGGATTTTCTTCGCGTTAGCCAGATTGTCATGGCGTTTGCTTTGCTTATCAACATTGAGTCGGCTAGAACGACGTGTAGTCTAGGGGGATGCTTGCAATCCACCAGTCGACGATGCCTATATCCCTATAGACATGACTTTCTTAGCCATTAGATCAACAAGAATCTCCTCCACAGATTTCTCTAATGCGTTATGTTCACTCGACATTCACACTTGTAATAAAATAAATCGGGTAGGCGAACGGACAAGAAAGATACTCAAATGGATGGTGAGGTATAAAAAGCACAGCGCGATATGCATTTGATTCTCTGATAGCTCAGATATCTTGGTTTTCAAAAAGTGGTCCCAGCGCAACGTCTGACGGGTTAAATAAGCAACGTCATTATGGATTCTTCCAATGGGTAGGAATGCCTCAATCAATACGAATCCATCCGTTATGATGCGGTCCCAACGGTCCAACGGTAGTCTTTCCAACAATAATTGTGTTTCTAGTCGTTATGGAGTGTTATTCTAACGGTTGAGACGCCTCCAACGGTCATATGGCTTTGTCATGGTGAAGTCCCATTCTGCGTTGTTTTGATATACGGGCGAGGTTCAAGTTCTGCAGATCTGTCTCCTACGAATTATTTTCTGGAATTCCCCATAGTTTTTCTAACTTGGTTTTCTTCTTATTGAGCTTCCTTGCCTTCTTTCCTGTGATATAAATCTCTAGATTCCTCTTATCATTATTATTCTTATATGCTCTTAGAGTAGTGACTTTGTGTTGTTGATGTTCTTTCAAAGGGTTCAAAGATAATACCTCCTTGATTACTAGGTCCTCGGTGGACATACTTTATGCTTTCACGGATAGGTCCTTCAACCCTTCTTGCACTCTTTCAAAGTTGAAAGCTACTTCTCTTTCGTTTTGCTACTTCTACTCAACTTCTCGTTCCTCAATCATTCGATCTATCCTTCAAGATATGAAATCCCTTATTTCTCTCTTTTTCTTTTCTGTAGCTTCCTTCTTTGCTTTCCTTCTGATCTGATCCTTCTCAATCCAAGTCTTTCCTAGTAAAAGAGGGAAAGGGGAATTGTTCCCAACAAACCTAATAACTTCAAAGTCCTCTTTTGTTGACATTTCATGAGAAATCATAGGCATATTAGTAAATCTTCCACATAGGGTTATCATCTTTCCTTTAAATAAGACTATCCTTCCCAATGAAGGTATCATAGCAGGCTTTCCCAAAATTTCCCAAGTTCTTTCTGGCAGAATGTTCACATGTGTTTCTTTGTCTAATACACAGTCTATGTCGAAGTCTTCTATTCTTGCAACTATGWGTTGTTTTTCTTCCAGGATCTCTAGTATATGATGWCTTTTTGATCATCCRTTACCTCTTTTAACTATCTTAACATAGTCTCTGACTMTTTTTATGTATGATTCTTTAAGATATTCGTAGTCTCTTGACCTTCCTTACAGTTTTMTTATCTCATGTTCATATTTTAAACTTYAGAAATCATCCTTGGACAATCCTCAACCACATGACCAATAGATTTACAACAAAGACAAATAGGACCTACACCAGGGCATTCCTTAGCAAGATGRCATGGTCTTCTACAATTATAACAYAGTGTCAATCCTCTCTTTCTTTTAAATGATCCCCAGCCTTTCCTGTACTGCGYGTTGGGATCACATTGTTGGACCTACAATTTGCAAAAGTTCTTTCTAGGTTCTTGCATCCACTTATTAGTCCAAAWATTATTTTTATGCATAGGAATAACATATTTCTCACTATTTCTATCAAATTTATTCAGGTCAACTCTTTCTTCTAACTGTGCCCTAACATTCAGGTTAGACCAAAATCTATCAAACATACCTAGATTCATATTTTCGAAGCAAATATTTCCACTTATCTTACCTTTCCCAGAGCACAAAGCTTTAAGATCTTACCTCTTTCTTTCAGATCCGGTTTCTTTCTTATCACAGAGCTTCGCAGTCAAGTAAAATATTGTGCAATACAGCAACAGATCTACGCACAAAGCTTTCTCTTTTCTTCAGTTCCCAGCAATCACAGTTTCATGTCCCGACAACAAAACCATTTGTTGGCACAGGGGCAGACCCAGGGTTCAAGGCTTCAATAGCGCACCAACAAAACCCTAACTACCGACCTTTTTGGAAACACCTGTGAAGCAGATGAATTCTCACCCGAGGTAGAGGCAGGGGGGGTTGCAGGACTCAGGTGTCTACAACCAAGCTGGGACACAGATCTATAATTATAACACTTAACAAAGCACTTAGCCAACAATATGAATTAGGTTATGATTCTCATGTACATCACAAATTAACCCTTATTACAGATCAGCGCAGTAATATTCAAGTTCAAACCCTTAAAAACCTCTTAGCACATAGCACTAGCTCATATCTATCATTCATCCTACATAAATCACTAAGAATCCATAGATCTAGCTATCATACATCAAGATCAGTGCACTAAGCAGATAAACACATAAACAACATGAACAACATCGCACAAAGCACATCAGAACACAGGATATATGTGGTTCACCCTAGTGTGGGGCTACATCCACCAATATTTTTCTTCTTCTTTATTAGTCTGCTTCAATCTCTTACATTCACCTGCTCCTATGCACACAACCACAGAGCCCAACCCCGTAGTGGATAGTTGATCTGTGCGCAGGGCACTAGATCCACCTTCCTCAAAATCAGGTCAAGGCACAGAGCCAACTCCTTGATAGCACACAACCTTACACAGTCTGTGCACAAAGCCTCTTACAATCACTTGCACTTATCTCTGTAAGTCTCAACACACAGTATGCACAAAAACCCAACAATTGTTCTTCACACTTAGCAACCTTTACACATTCTCGCACGAAGCCAACTTTGACAGACCTCGCTCTAAGTCCTATATACTTATTTATACATTACAAAAAGGCATAAACATTGGTAAACCCATGGGATGACATCGCATACCTGTTACAAAAACCCTAAAATCCCTAAAATCCGCAAAACAAGTGAGATATCGCGATCTCAGCTCCACCTGGGCACTCCATCTTCGACCAGCGTATCGAAGTCCCAAAAATGGTCAAACACGACCAATGTTTCCTCAAAACTTGGTCAAGGGCCAAAAACTGCTACCAGAAAGACAGTTACACTCCATGAAATAAATAACCCATTTTCCAAAAGGACATGTGGTGATGATAGGGTGCAACGGAGTTGGAGGAGATCGTGCCTTAGGGGCATAAAGTTGATAGTTAGGGAAATTCTACCTTAATACAATATATAAACAAATTAAGCCAAAAATACCTTGTGTGGAAACTCTTTTGGGTAGTAGCCACCTCATAAAGGTGACCACATTAAGAACTGTTATAGCAGGCATTTAAGACATGTTCCACCTCATCATGAGTGAGACAATGATGCAACAAGGTATCAAATCCACTATGATAAAGTTTGTAGCCAATGAGTAGATAACATGGACCCTAATGGTGAATACATCGTCAATCATCATGGAATAAATGAGGACCAAATTTATGGGTTTTCAAATAGACTAAAATGTTTCCATACCAAGGATCATCCATGGATATAGAAAACACATGTTTGTCCAAAAGGTCTTCATTCAATGGTGGGTCTGATGTGTCCATTGAAAGGTTAGAAATGAACTAGATGAGGTATAAGCCTTTCCTACTCTTGGTCACAAAAAACTCAAAGTCAAAATCTTGAAGGATAACGATCCACCAACTGTACTTGCCATTGATAACCCGTTGATCCAATAGAAAGGAAATTGGGTTGGAATTGGTCACAATTGTGGTTTTTCACATCAAAATGTAATGACGTAACTTATGGGTGGAGAAAACAACCATTAAGGCCAATTTATCCACATGGGTATAGGACAAAGAGGGTCCAAACATGTTTTAATTCACATAATAGATGGCATGCACGTGTCCATCAAGCCCATCCTAAACTCACACTCCAACGATAGCGAAGGGTGAGGTGGAAATGTAAAGGAGAAAATCATTATTGAATTCAAGCAAACTAATTAAATATGTTGAACTAAGTGCATGATTTAATGTATTGAAAGATTTTTGGGCCTTGTCGTCCCATGCAAAGGGTATGTTTGATCATAAAAACCAAAGAAAACCATTAGTGGTGGTGGCATAGTCTTGGACAAACCAATGCAAGAAATTGGCTTTCCCTTGAAGGTTCTACAATTGGCATAGATTACAAGGTAGGGGTATCCCATTGATGGCATGCACTTTCAAGGGGTCTACATTATTGTTGGTTTTGGAAACAATGAATCCCAATAACCAACTAGTAGGTACGCAAAAGACACACTTAAGAGGGTTTAAGCATATATTATACTTTCAACACCTAAGGAAGATAGTATGCAAGTCCTCCCAGCATTGTGACTATTTCTTCAAACTGATGGTGAGATCGTTGAGATAGGCTAAGGTAATGTGAAATAGGTCATGAAATCAATAAGACATGACATGCTAAATAGTGGCTCCACCATTCTTTAATCCAAAGGGCATAAACTTGTACAAAAATTTCCCCTAAGGAGTTGTAAAGGAAATTTTATATCCATCTTGATGTTGCATTCATATCTGATTATATCTAAAGAATCCATCCTTGAAGGAAAGGATATCGTGGCCACCACATGCATCGATAATTTGGTTGATCAATGATGTTTGGTAATTGTTCTTAGCACAAGCCCAATTTAGATCACAAAATTTCATACAAACATGAATGGTGCCTTGTTCCTTCGCAACTAGTATAGGGTTAGAGACCCTTGAAGTGTATGCAATGGGGTAAATGAATCTCACCTGACTAAGTTCATCAATTTTGTATTTAATGGAAGGGGCCTTGATGAGGTGAATAGGTCATTGTTTCTAATGGACATGAAAGGCATCCATCCATGTATCAATGTGATGTTCAACAATGACAGGATCAAGTTCAATCATCCTCTAAGTACAACTAGGCAAAGACATCATGAAATTCTTGGAAAATGGATTTATAAGCAACAACCTCTTTAGGAGACAATTTTCCCCAAGAAGGATGTTTTCGACAACACCATGTGTAACCGATATATCCACCTTAATGGTAGGTGAAATATTGGTCAAATTCTCCTCATCAAATGCATCAGGTACATGGATGGGATTCCTTAATTGATATATTTTTCCATGGGGAAAAGTCTTTTGTTTCCATAGCATATTGGTGAAAAGGACTCATCTACTAGGGTTAAAAATAGGAATGATGATGCATATCATCCCAATAATAATATAATGTGGTAAGGGACTCTAGGATTTCTTCATCGAAATGAAATATAGGGGTACTAGAGTCAGCATTATATGGTCTCATTGTGGTAGTAGAAGATGGGATAGTGAACCCTTTGTCATTGTCGTATGAATGAGAGGATTGCCTCACATATAATAATTATATAGAGGAAGATGTGGAACTATCCAATGGGGGCTCCATCGATGTTGAAACCAAGGGAAAATTGTATTCCAAAGAGGTGCTCTGATGTACATCTAATGAAAATGAAAGTTTCCAAAAGATATCGATCCCATGGAAGTTTAAAGGTAAAGGATGTTTATGTTATTCTCATTAGTTATGATAGGAGGAGGACCGATATTGACAACCAATTTACCCTCATTATTAAAAAAAACCTTTGACATCGAAGGGAGACATCGTACATTATTTGGTTTGGATTATCCTTGAGATCATAATCAAAATGAAAAACTATGGCAAGTGAATCTCCAAATTGAATTATCTTGAGACAACAATGAGAATAGTCCCCATAGGTATCACACAAAGCATAGGGATGATTCATAAGTAAGTACTTAATATGCTTAGTCAATGATTTGAGAAGACAAATTTGCACTACATGACTGGATGGATTAGATTCTAAATCATTTACATTAAAAAGATCCATAATTCTTAGAATGTTGGATAATTATTGTTTGTGTGGATAGTGAGCTCACATAAACCAGATGGGGGAATGAATCTAGGTGTAGTGGTTTGGGAGGACATAACATGTATAGAGTTAGAAGTGCCCCCAATATTCTTACATTTCCCCCATATGGAAACTCCTTTCCCAAACTTGGTAGTGGTTGATTGGGCTTGTGTTGATTCCATGGAAGACATAGGGGTATTACTTGTAGGCTAAACACGTGTCAATACCAAATGAGAAATTGGCATTGAAGGCACAGGAGGGGTTCGAAGATATAGATACCATACTAGGATACCTAAGGTAAGATTGGTAAAATATAAGGTATTCATCACAGGGATGCTTAAAATTTCTAGAGGGGGGAATAAAAAAGGCCCTTGAACAAAGGGATTCTTTTGTGGGGGATTCCCTGCCCATGATGATGTTGAGGATAAATAAGATTTGGGCTTAGTAGAATGTTGTGTGGAAGAGGCCTTAGACGATGAGGGTGTTGAGGTCATGGTTTGTTGGAATGTTGTCACCTTGCACACATTGATTATCTCAAGAAGGTGATTACTAGTGGAAGGCCAATATGCACCAAGCAATGTAGAATCTTTGAAGACTCTAGGACTAACATCAAAAAAAGAGGAAATAGATTGCCTCCCATCCACAAAATTTGCAATGCTATCAGGATTTGGTTGAGCTTTAGGATCATAGTAAGTAAGTCGATCGATGGTAAAAACTTTCCCATTATGCGGGAAACTCATTATACGTAAAACCAAAGAGAAATTTTCCATCATGACATACATAAAAATATGACCCAAAATAATGTTATAGTCTAAGTGGGAATCTACAACCTCAACATCAAGAAGCATTTATTTTCTAGCTAACTAGATGGGACAGTTTTGATGCAACCATTTTGGTTGGGAGGGTCGACCATCATACATGCGAAGGGTAATTATAGATGGAATAAGCTCTATGGAGCCTAATTTCTTCCAAACATGAGAAGACATCATACATGTGGATACACCCTTATCGATAATGCAATAATTAATAACAACATTCTTTATCATGAGGATAATTTGAAAGGCAACAAAAGGGGGAAGACGAGATTTATCCTTGTTGCTATAAAAAACAATCATTCGATCATTTGAAGCGTTGATCGCACCCAATGCATATCGCAAAGCCTTTTATTTCATAGGGAAATTCTGGAGGGAATTTAATGATGACATGGAAGCAAGAGAATAGGATAGGTCATCAATTGTATTGTAGTTATGGGTAGCTCATGCATGAGGGTTGGGAGCATTATGAAATACAAGAACCTTTGGCACTTTGGGGAAGAGATAAACACTAGACTAGGGAATCTCAAAATTTCCATTAGTAGCCAGTGTGGGGTCACTTGGCTCAATAGATGATGATTCAAGGGCCATGCCATACTGACGAGATTAGATTGTTAGATTAATTGATCAAATCCATGTACAATATTTGGAAAGTACCATCTCCAGAAGAATTGGAATTGGTAGGTTGAAAAAAATAAGTAGTTTCGTGAGTGTATACATATCCTTGTGTCAGAAAAAGGTTTCACAACATAATTGGTTGCAAGTATGAAGGAGGGATAGATTGAGTACTAGGTTTATTGGATGTTTCTCAAGCTTTCAACTACCTCTTTTAATCGAAGAAATTCATGTAACAATCATGGGTGTAGTGTTCATAGACACCCCAAATAGAGCAAGGGTGACTTGTTCGAAGTTGAGGGTTCTTCTCCTATTTTAGTTGGGGATTGTTACCTTGACCCTAATTTGTGGTATTTAGGTTACATCCAACATTATTATTGGGTTGTGAATTCTGGGTCCCTTGGTTTTTCCATTGCTCATTTTGTATATTCTTCTCGTTATTGATTTTATTATTATTATTATGATTGGGGGGATTAGGTACATTTTTATAAGCATATACATCACCTTGAAGATTTTTTGGGGTTTGACCAACATTAATGAGAGGTTGGGCTATCATGACTAGAGGAATTTAAGTTGTTGGCAAAGGGCCAGGGAAAGGATAGTTTGGCTTCATGGTTGCTCCACTACAAGAAGAACTAGTACAAGCATGACCATGCACATGATGGTGTGCAATGTATATTTTAACCTTGTACAATAGTTACTACAAATAGATTTTCAATAAAAGAACAGAAAAGATACAATGGAAAATACAAACATTACATAGAGGATTTTCCCCTGGAAACCCAAACTGGGAAAACCATCATATTCTATATTCATTCATAGTGTTACATTGTTTACAATAAAATATACATATAGGATCCAACAGCATCCAAAAACCTAACCCAATGACCTGGATTAGTCAACAACCCTAATTCCTGAACCAAAAATAGAAAACCATCGACAAAACCATGTGTTGAAAAACCGCCCAACAATGGACATGAAAATCGAGGAAAAAATGTGACATGTTTCACGAGGAAAAAAATTATGGAACTGCCCACAGCAAACCCCATGCGTGCGGCGTAATGTAGACATATAATACTCGTGCAGAATATAACACATACCCAACATTATCTCACTTGTTGTTTTAATTGAGGGGTTACAATGTTACATGCGTGCAAAGAATATAACACATACCCAACATTATCTCACTTGTTGTTTTAATTGCATACAAGGGGTTACAATGTTACATAGTCAACAATCCAGGGCATCAATGCCCATGGATCCTCTACACCGAGAGAACTTCTTAGTGCTCACAAATTTTGTTCATGAATCTGCAACATTCTGCAAAGTGTCCAGCTTCATCAACAACACTTTATTTTCTTCAACCATGTCTCTCACAAAGTGATATTGAATATCAATATGCTTTGTCTTTGAATGATAAGTCGGGTTCTTCGCCAAAAAAATTGTTGTTCATGAATCTGTAGCATTCTTCAAAGTGTCCACCTTCATCAACAACACTTTATTTTCTTCAACCATGTCTCTCACAAAGTGATATTGAATATCAATATGCTTTGTCTTTGAATGATAAGTCGCGCTCTTCTCCAGAAAAATTGCACTTTGACTGTCAAAATTTATCCTTATAGCTTATTGTACCAACCCAATACATAAACACAATATTTGTAACCATATTGCTTCCTTACTTGCATGAGTGGCTGCCATGTATTCAACTTTTGTAGTTGAAAGTGCCACTAGAACCTGTCTTTTGCTCATCCGACTTATTGCTCCTCCAAATAAGTTAAACACATACCCACTTGTAGATATCCTATCATCCAGATCTCTAGCCCAGTTTGCATCCACAAAGCCATGTATATCAAACACTCTATCCAATCACAGTCTTCCTTGGTAGCACAATCCATAGCTAGCAGTTCCACGCAAATACCTAAAAACCCTTTTTATTGTTGTCCAATGATCCTTCCCTTGTTTTGACATATACCTGCTCAAAAATCCCTCTGCATGTGCAATGTCGGATCTAGTACAGACCATTTCATACATCAAACTGCAAACTGCACTCGCATATGGAACACAATACATGTCCTCCTCCTCTTCATGTCTCTTGGGATACTGATCCGCAAATAACTTTATACCAAAAGGAATAGAAACCTTGACTGGTTTTCATTCCTGCATATTAAACCTCTACAATATTGTCTTGACATATTTTCTATGATTTAACCAGAGTTCCCTGTTTTTCCTATCTTTTTTAATTTCCATGCCCAAAATGAAATTTGAAGCACCGAGATCCTTCATGTCAAATTTAGAGGACAGTTGAGTTTTCACATACTGGATAATATCCTTGTTGTTTCTTATCAGCAACATGTCATCCACATACAAGACCAAATAAATGAAATGATCACCAATTAATTTAAAATACACACAATGATCCTCATTGCTTCTTGTGAAACCAAGTCCCAACATTTAACTATCAAATCTTTGATACCACATCCTTGGTTATTTTTTTAAACCATACAGGGACTTTTTCAGCTTGCATACCAACTCCTTCTTTCCCTTCACAAAAATCATTTTGGTTGCTTCATATAGATTTCTTCTGCCAAATCCCCATGTAGGAATTTTTTCTTCACATCCATCTATTTAAATTCAAAATCAAATGCAACAGCTACAGATAACAAAAATATTATAGAGGTTAACTTGGAAACAGGAGAAAAAATATCACCAAAATCAATTCCCTCAACCTGGGAATAACCCTTTGTTACTAACCAATCTTTGTATTTCTCCACTTTTTCTTCTGCATTCATCTTCTTTTTAAATACCCATTTGTTTCCAATGGGATTTCTTCCAGTCAGAAACTCCACTAGATCCCAAGCCTCATTCTTATCCAAGGCTTCCATTTCTTTGTCCGTGGCCTTTTTCCAGAAATTTACATCCTCTAAATCCATTGTCTCCCTAACAGTTCTAGGATCATCCTCAGTAATAGACAAAGCAAAATTTGAATGAAAATTAGATGGAGTATACCTTTCCAATGGCCTTCTTTCTCGAACCGATCTCCTCAATATTGGATTATAAGGATCTTCTTCTTCTGATTCCTGTTCTTTTGTAGAGTCTAATTCATCATCCTTTAAATCGGACTCTATTTTCTCTGGTTCTTCCTTACTTGGTAGGACTTCATGTTTAAAAACATCCTTCGTTTCTTTAAATACCACATCTCGGATATACACTACCTTCTTAGTTTCTGGGTTCCAAAGATTATAACCTTTGAGACCATATTTATATCCAATAAAGATACACTTTTCATCCTTCCTATCTAGCTTAATCATGTTTTCCTTTGGAACATGAACATATGCATCACAACCAAATACCTTGAGATGTGTGAGAGAATGCTTCTTACCAGTCCATACCTATTGTGGAGTCTTGTCATCCAGCGCTGATGAGGGTGATCTATTGACTAGGTAACATGCAGTACCCACTACCTCTACCTAGAATTATTGTCCTAGCCCGGCACCACTGAGCATGCACCTTTCTTTTTCCATCAGCGTCCTGCTCATCCTTTCTGAAACTCCATTCTATTGAAGTGTATATGGAGTAGTATTCTGCCTTTCTATACCACACTTCTTACAGAATTCTTCAAATTCATTCCCGCAAAACTCTCTGCCATTATCTATCCTCGATGCCTTAATTATTTTCTCTATTTCATTCTCAACAAGAGCCTTAAACTCTTTAAATTTGTCAAAGACTTCATATTTATTCCTGAGGAAATATATACAAGTATTCCTCGATAATTCATCTATAAATGAGACATAGTAAATAGATTTTCCCACCGATGGGGCCGAGACAGGTCCAAAACCATCACTATGAACTAGTTGTAAAATTCCTTATGCCCTCATTGCACCAGAGGGGAATCTTACCTGATTCTGCTTCCCATATACACAATGTTCACAGAAATAAAAATCCAGATAGAAGTTAGACATATCTTCAACCATACCTTTATCGTGTAGTAGTTGAAGACCCTTCTCTCTAATATTCCCCAGTCTTTGATGCCACATCATAACCTTTTCTCCAGATATTGTAGGAGTTCTTTAATCTTCAACTCCAATATCGGGAATAGTGGAACTATTACACCCATCATTAATAATGCTTCCTTGTAGCTTCTATAGAGTTCCAAACAAAACTCCCTTCAACAACACCATTGCTCCTCGAACCATCCTGCAGGTTTCCTTTTCAAATATTGTCTTTACCCCTACATCATCCATTTTGTTTACAGAAATAAAAAATTTGTCCAATCCTAGGATGTGTCGAACACCAGGTAGTGTTCTAATCCTTCCATATATGAGCCTCAACTTGAATTTTCCTCTACCTATGATTTTGGTTATCGAGTCATCACCTAGGAAAACATTACCTCCATCATACCTTTCATATTCATAAAACCACTCCCTGTGGGGACTCATATGAAAGGATGCACCTCAGTCAACCAACCATGCCTCATGATCTGCATGTGTGTAGAAAAATCCAAGTACTCATCCCCTTCTTCTTCCTTGGAGGTCTTTTCTTCTGTAGAAGGAGATTCTTCAGATCCCTTCTTTTTCTAAAATTTGGATCTACATTGCTTCTTGTATTGCCCTTCTTTTCCACATCTCCAACATACCTTTACAAAATTTTCAGGATATTTAGATCTACCCTTAGACTTAGATCTCCCACTTGAGAACTTGTATCTATTTCTTTCCTAGGAACATCCTCTTGCAAATAATGTGTTTGGGCTCTGACCTTCCATGTTCTTTAATCTCATCTCCTCTGACAACAAGGATGAGACCACTTCATCAAACTTCAAGGTAGTTGTATTACTACCTATGGCCACAACCAGCCTATCCCATGATTCTAGTAAAGAACACAGTAAACTAATACACTTATCTTCATCTAAAATTTTAATATTAACAGATACTAACTTACGTACCACAGTATTGAAAGCATTCAAATTCGTTTCCACCAAGTCTCCATATCTCGTCCTCGGATTATAAAACTTCTTTCCCGGGAATAGTTTATTTACTAGTGATTTAGTCTGATACAACTTCCCCAACTTATCCCATAAATCCTTTGTTGTAGCTTCCTCTGACACATTCAGTAACACTGAATTTGAGAGACAAGGTCAGATTGTACTCTTTTCCTTCTGATCCAACTTTTTCCAGTCATTGAAGTTCATGTAGGTGCAGTACCTGGATCCACTGTGATCCATTGATCTCTGTCCACCAACAGATCTTCCATATTGAGCTTCCACAACTCAAAAAATTTCCCATTAAACTTCTCAATCTCCATTTTTTAATTGCTCACCATTTATTTTCACCTGAAAAATAAATACCACAGATATCCCACTGTAACAAGGCTTATCACAGTCCCGAGCCAAACCCTTGACCACAAAGGCGTCCCCCTGAAGCCAACAAATATTTGATACCAAATGTATATTTTAACCTTGTACAATATTTACTGCAAACATATTTTCAATAAAATAACAAAAAAGATACAATGGAAAATACAAACATTATACAGAGATTTTTCCCCTAGAAACCCAAACCGGGAAAACCAACATATTATATATTCATTCATAGTGTTACATTGTTTACAATACAATATACATATAAAATCCAGCGGCATCCAAAACCCTAACCCAATGACCTGGATTAGTCAACAACCCTAATTCCTTAACCAGAAATAGAAAACCATCGGCAAAAACCATGTGCTGAAAAACCACCCAACAATCAATACAAAAATCGAGGTAAAAATGTGACACATTTCCCAAGGAAAAAAAATTCTTAGGGGTGTTGCCCCTGCACCCCCCCTCAAACCCCCCTGTGCACCCGGTGCAACGTAGACACTACTACTCATGCAAAGAATATAACACATACCCAACATACAGGGTGGATGAATATGAAGTGATAGTTCCCACTTGAGACAAAGAATGAGAAGAATTAGGTGGAGGGTTAGGATAACTATAGGACGTTGGGGGACACCCCACAATGGGAGGGGGGGACAAAGTACTAACTCTACTAAGTGTGGTACCATGCACATTATCTCCAAGTGGATAATTTTATGGAGTATTATGCAACATAGACCCAATAAGACCATCAGTGGCATGGGATGCCCCCAGAGTTAACAACTCACTTGATCAAGAGAAAGGGGCATCAGGAAGCATGGTATACAAATTCTAGATTGGGCATAGATCAAGTCATATTGTTGTTCCTTTTGAATGGCTTCCTCCTAATTCTTGGGCATTATCATGGCCACGTCTATGGCAATGGAAAGAAGTAATGATTTCAAAAACTAGTCCATAAGGAATGTATGATTGATATCATCTTTACACAAGACATGTCATCTATGTCAGTCATGGATATGGTCCATTAAATGGGTGGCATTAGTTTAACAAAAAATGGTGAGAATCTCAATGCCTAAATCATGGTGAACTGAAAGTTGAAAATAAGAACACATTGGCTATGGACTCAAAGGTGTTATGAGAATGAGTTGGTTGATCAATGTACCATTTGGTGTTGGTATCCATGAGAGTGCATTGAAACAACCTCAATCTAATCAATTTATCTATGATGTTATTGGATGAGCACTAAAGGTTAATAACATTATGTGATTGGATGGGTCATCTCTAGCATGGCCCTCAAATTTAGGGATGTCTTAGCGTAGCTTAGTTGGAATAGTAAGCCAAGTCACTTTATGCTTAATCGGATTGTTAATCAACTTTGTGAAATCTGGGAGATGCAACCCTACCATATAAGGTAGGGCAAGTTGGGTTTGTGTATACACTTGAGTAAAGTTGAGATTAGTTCTCACCATGGTGAGAATTGATGTTGTACTCGAGTTAGGTGATGATAAACTAATCAAAAGGGGACTAACCTTGGGAACATTTGATCTAGATTTCCTCAAAGGAGATGTGGGTTTGCAATCCAAAGAAGATGAATTTCCCAAATTTGAGGATAATGAGTCTGATAAAAGGCTAGAATGATTGGCTCTAACTCATTGAGTAGGATATAAGACAACCAAGAATACTCAAGGGAGATAGGACACATAGTCTATGAGAGAGCCTTCTTAGGGATGCAATGATTCCTAGGTGTAAATATCTCTCATAAAAGGTAAATAATCTATCAAAAGCTAAAGTAACCAAAGTAATCAATTAGGTAAACAAAATGATCAAACAACAATACTACATGTTCAAATGGTGTAAGTGGTTTCAAGTATGTTAGAATCAAAATGAAGGTATCCTAACTTAATCTTATTTCTTGTCAAAGAAAAAGACTCTAACCTAAGATATAAACTAAGAGCATTCAAGCAAGGATAGACTATGGGAGAGGACCTTTCAAAAAACTACTACAAGAGGTTATGAAATCACCTGTGTATATTGTTGAAATATTGTAACTGCGAAGAATATTCTAATTATAATTGAGTTATTATTTTTTAGATCAAATCCCCTTTTTTGGATTGATGATGTCGGGACTTATGTATGACCAAATCCCCTCTTTTGGATTGGTCAAACCATACTCATATGGTGGTAATTGAGAATTCGGACCCTAGGGTTTATTAAAGTGGTTTTAACCACTATTGGAAGAAGTCGGTCCTGCTTGATGAAGAGACATAACCCTAGCACCCCTCAACTAGTATAAATAAGAGAGGAAGGTGCCTCATTCACTCACTCACTCGGTCACTCATCTAGTGCACAAGTTTTGGAGGTAGTTACAATCACAAGAAGAAGAAGAGAAAGGTGCATGCTCAATCTTGGATATTCTTTAGTTTTTTGGTCTTTAGTCTTGGAATTGTATTGGCAATCTATTATTGAGGAAGTTTTTGCTGGGTTTTCTCCCCCGTGATGGTTTCCCGAAATAAAATGTGTGTACCTTGTGATTGTGTTTCTTTCAGTGATCCTGCTTATGCTATTATTGTCTAGTAAATTGAAAAGAACTTAATAGCATCTCTAAATTTAACATGGTATCAGAGTTGAATTGAATAGAGCACCTTTCACTGGGTGACCAAAAACGTCATTGTAGTCATACAAGAAAATTAGGGTTTTTTATTGGAAAAAAAATTCTGCCTAAAAAACATCTAGGGAAGTGTGCCCTAGCCTAGCGCATCACTTGGAAGCTTGAGAGCACCCTTTTAGTGACCAGAGCCTTCAGAAAGTGAAACCCTAGTTTTGACTGGTACCAGAAAACCAGGAAACCAGAACCAGTACCAAAAGTACCACTCCATATTTGTGCAGGTCCAATTTCAAGGGGTAAAATTTCGATTTTCTAAAAACAAATAGCTCCAGCCTACTCGCCTTAGCCCAGTGAATCTCTTGGTAAGATCAAATTCACTTTATGAGCACTTTCAATTTTTGGTCATTTTCTCAGCTCCATATCAAGATGTCTGCAAGCACCAAGCTTGTTGACAAGTTAGAAGGTGTGGAAAACTTTCATGCCTGGAAGTACAAGATTGCACTCATTCTTGAAGAGAATGACCTTGCAAAATTCATAAAAGAAAATGTACCTGAACCTGAAGAAGATGCAACCAAAGAAAAATATAAGAAAGATATGGTTAGGGCCAAAAGGATAATTGCAGACTCAATTAAATATCATTTGATCCCTCAAGTGTCTTCCAAGAATACTCCAAAATATATTTTTGATGCCCTAACCAGAATGTATGAAGGAAAGAACATCAATCGAAAGATGAACTTGAGAACCCAACTCAAGAATACAAATATGCAGAAAGGAGAAACAATCCAAGACTATTTCTCTAGGGTTACTCATTTCAAAGAATAGCTGGAAGCAATTGGAGACAACTTGAATGAACATGAACTCATCATGAAAACTCTTAATGGTCTCACAAGGCTTTGGGATGCCTTCATCCAAACTATCTGTTCCAGAAAGGAGAAACTCCAATTTGACAGTCTTTGGGAAGAATGTGTTAAAGATGAAGCAAGAGTAGCCAACTGAGAAGCACTACTATTAAGGGATGAATACCAAGACCTATATGCTCATGTTAAAGGAGGAAAGAAAAGGTCTCATTTCCAAAAGAAGACCCACCTCCATAAGGAATCTCAATCCCCAAATATATTCATCCACTTTCATAAAGAATCTCATCCTCCAAGGAGATTCCAGAAATATTAGAAGGGTCAAAGAAGAGAAAAATATTTCTCCTCTTATCAATGTTATCATTTTGATAAGATGGAACACATTTCTAAGAATTGTCCTACCAGAAGAGAAGAATACAAGAAGAGAAATCACAAAAGACATCATGCCCATGCAGTCGAAGATGATGAGCCACCCACGAAGTTGTTTAAAGAAGAAATTGAATATTATGTTTTATTTTCCTCCCTCTTATGATTTATGACACCTGGAGAGGATACTTGGCACATAGACAATGGTGCCTCTAAGAACATGATAGGTTAGAGAGACATTCTCTCTAGCCTTACAGAAAATAACTTTCCCCATAAAGTAACACTCAAAGATGATTTCAAGTACCCTATCAAAGGAGTGGGAGAATCCACCCACAAACTTGATTCAGGGACTCCGATGAGAATGAAGGATGTATTATATGTACCAGGTTTGACAAAGAAATTACTTTCTATCTAAACTTTAGATAAGAAAGGTTTTTGGATTGCATTTATAGATGGTGAAGTTCTTATGTGGCCTAAAGGAAAAAACGTAGAAGATGCAATTGTTATTGGAATAGAAGAAGGTGGCTTGTATAAATTAAAAGGTCACTCAGATGCAGCCTTGACTCACTCCACTGAGAGTCCATGTGAAATTTTGCATAGAATACTAGCTCACGTCAACTACAAATACTTACCATATGTAAGCAAGGTAGTTACAGGTCTACCAGAATTCAAGCTTGATCATGAAGGTGTGTGCAAGGGATGTGCACAAGGAAAGAACATAAAGAATCATTTCCCAAAGAGAAACAGTAAAGCAGAAGGAATCTTGGAGCTCATCCACTCATATGTATGTGGTCCAATGCCATAAACCTCTATAAGTGGGTATGTATACTATGTGTCATTTATTGATGATTATTCTCACAAGACTTGGGCTTATTTATTGAAATCAAAAGATTAATTATTTGGAAAATTCAAGGAAGTCAAAGCCTTGATAGAAAATCTCTCCGAAAGAAAAATCAAGATACTCAGGTTAGATAATGGAGGAGAATACACCTCAAAATAATTTGTAAGATTTTGCAGAGATGTTGGGATTAATAGGGAGCTCACCACTTTGTATAATCCTCGGCAAAATGGTGTAGCAGAAGGAAAGAATAGAACAATAATGGAAGATGTGAAGACTACGATCCACGATCAAGATCTTCAAATTCACTTATGGCCTGAAGCAGCAAGAACAACAATTTATGTCCAAAACAGATTATCCCATATTGCACTTGGATTCAAAACCCCCGAAGAAATGTTCTCTGGAAAGAAGCTAGAAGTAAGCCATATCAAAATATTTGGTTTTCCAGTGTTTGTACACATTCCAAAAGAAAGGAGAACTAAGTTGGACCCTTCATGAATGGAGGGAATATTTCTTGGACACTGTGAGGCCTCTAAGGCCTTCAAAATTTACATACCAGGTTACCGCCATATTGAGATGAGAAAAGATGTAACCTTCGATGAAGATGTAGCACTCAATAAATCAAGAATATGCCATCTTGAAGAAGTATATGAAGAAGAAACTGTAGCTCCCAGAGTTGCAGAACCACTGAAGGAAGTTACAGTTACCCCTGGTGATGAGATTCCAGAAGATCGTGATATGATAGAATATCAAGAATGTTGAGATTTGGGTACCTTGGAAAGTGGTCCCCTTGTGTTTGTGAGTATCTAAACACAAAGGGGGAGACTATTTCCCTCATCGCTTTACTTTATGGTTCTAATTTCACTTTGACTTAGGAGATTTAATTCAAAAGTGAAATATGTCACTTAAGTCAAAAGTGACTATTAATTCACTTTGTGGGTGAATTGAGGGACATAAAGAGAAATAAGGAGACTAAGCCAAAGTGGGTTTTTAGTTGAGATTATTTTGGGAATATATCAACCTTTTATTAGAAATGGGATGGGAAGATCTCATCCATCCATTTCTAGGTTTCCTTATGTTTTCCATAAAGAGGGCGCATAGGGAATTTGCAGGCTCATTCACTTGTATGTTCACCAAGAGAGTTTGGAGAAGGGAAAGAGGATGGGAATGGAAGCATTGGGAGAGGAGATATTGGGATCCTCCATTCATGGAGGTCTCATGGAGGCTCAGGGCCCATATTATTTGTGGTGATCACACTTACTTGGAGGAGGGCGCACCATAGGAGGTGGGTGCACAGCTTGCAGGGAGAATCTATACTTGGAGGAAGTCATATCTGATTGTTTTAGTGGAGAGGAAACACACAAGAGAAGATTTATATGGTGGGGTTTCTTCATTGGGTCAAAGAGGAAGGAGGGCGCTTCACTTCAGTGGACAGAGCAACAAAGGGAGAGGGTGCACTAAGCTTGGGCGCATATCTCATTGGATCCTTTGGCAAGGCTCAAGAGGAGCTTGCTATGTATATAGGTTCCTTTGTATTGTATTACTTGTTGTATCTCATGATTTAGATCATCATTATATATACTTTCATTCCAAATTGGTTTTCCCCAGGGGGGTTTTATCCAGGGTCATGTTGACCAAAAATACTTGTGTTCATTTCATGCATGCTTAGAGTTTATAATAGCTTGTTAGAGTTGTACATATCATGAGGAGTGTTATATGTTTTGAGTATATTTCATGTGCTAACATTGGGGTATAAAAACACTTGCAAGGCACCTCAAAGAACACTTAAACACCTAAAATTATCAACAGAAAGTTACTAAACAATTTTTTGTCCTAAAAGATAGCAAGCAGACAGTTTTGAGAATGTGAACTTAGAGCCAAATAACAAGTCAAGGACAGACCTATTTTGGCAGCCTGATAGTACCTCAAATTTTCTAAATGGTATGAGAGCCCTTAGTGGCTTAGACTTGTTGATTTTTGAGAAATTTGTGGGTAACTTTTTAGGGGTAAAAATCAGATATGTTGGATGTTTTTGGAAAGCAAGTTTACAGTCCAAAACATTGACAAAAAATAAGATTTGAAGGTACCTCTCGATTAGTGTTTGTTGGACAGTTCAGGGCAGATTTTTGGACAGCTTGTTGGCAGAGTTTGTGGACAACTTGTGGGAAGATTTGTTGGATAGTTCAGGGATGATATTGGACACTTCTAGACAACCTCTTTTCACACCTGTGTGGAAAGGAGTGAGGTTGTATTTTACAACCTCTTTTCACAGATATTTGCTAGGAGTGAGGTTGTGGTGTTACTGCCTCTTTTCACACCTGTGTTGATAGGAGTGAGGCAATACTCTTGTGTTGTTTTAGCATCATTGTGAGATATATTGGAAAACCATGCCAGTGTCCTAGATGCAAGAAAAGGATAGGCTAAATGGAGCTATAACCTGGTTCCATTGGAATACCAGGATCACTTTCTCCTTAGAGGATATTGAACTATGGGATATAGTTCAGGCTCTCATTGTTGTTCCTCCTGTCATTTCTCTCACATTGGTGGCAGAGTTCAGGAAGAAGAACAACAAGGCGAAAAGGACTATTTTTGATGGGGTGAGAGACCAGGTGATTCCACATTTGACTGGTAAAGACTATGCATTTGAGATATGGGATTATTTAAGCAAGATTTACTAGAGTTCAAACCAGAACCGGGAGATGGTTCTACAGGACAGGGTGGGACCATTAACATGCTCGATTCTGAGTCAATTACATCATTCCTTGGTATATTCATTGATATCAGAGAAGAGATTGCAGTTGTCGTAGATATAGTGGACCTAGGATTTATGGTGAGGACAGCCTTAAACAGATTTTCCAAACCATGGGGTCCATTTGTTCGAGACATTGTTGCCCGAGAGGTTATTCCTACTTGGGAGGGACTTTGGGATGATTTCATTCAGGAGAAGACGAGAGTCACCTCATATTCCTTAAGACAACAACAGATTATAGAGGGTGATGAGGACCTCTCTCTGTGGACTAAGGGCAAGAAGAAGATCGACAGAGGTGCTAAACAGGGTCCCAAGGGAGGGGCCAAACCACAGCAGAGTGGTGATGCGAAAGAGAGAGACATGAGCACAGTGAGATGCTTTTCTTATGGAGATATGGGTCACTACGCAGAACAGTGTCCCAAGAAGAAAAAGAAGCAGCAGGATGACACTGCAGCGACAGCAGAGGAGATTGAGTTTGTTGCTCAGTATGAGGAGAGTATCCATTTTTCCACGACCGATTGAAGCATATTGAGATTATATATCACTTCATCGGAGATTGGGTTCAGAGAGGGGTAATACAATTACAGTATGTACCAACTTACAAGCAGATTGCAGACATTCTCACCAAAGCCCTGCTAAGGGGAAAACATGTCTACTTCAGAGACAAGATGGGCTTGGTGAGAAACACTTTCCTCGGTAAGAGGGAGTGTTGAGATTTTTTTACCTTGGGAAGTGGTCCCCTTGTGTTTATGAGCCTCTAAACACAAGTGGGAAGTACTATGTACTATGTGCCTTGTACTTTATGTCTAATTTCACTTTGACTTAGGAGATATAAGTCAAAAGTGAAATTTGGTCATTTTAGCCTAAAATGACTATTAATTCACTTTGTGGATGAATTAGGAGACTTAAATTGAACTTAGGGAACTTAACCCAAAGTGGGTTTGTGAGTGAAATTATTATGGTATGATCTCAACCTTTGATTAGAGATGAGATGGGATGATCTCATCCATCCATATTTTAGGTTTCCTTATGGAGGTTCAAGAGGGGCACATAGGGAAAAGAGAGGCTCATGAGGTTCACTTGGAGAGTTTGAGAGAGAGAATTGAGGTGAGGATGGAGTCTATGGTTGAGGGAAGCTTGGGTGCCTCCTTTCATGGAGGTATCTTGGAGGCTTAGACCCTCATTTATTTTTGGTTTCTATAGGAGGGAGCACCTATAGCAGGGAGGTCTTGCAGTGGTCATATTTATTTGAGGATAGTTTCAGTGGAGAGGTAGCTCACATATTCAAAGTTGTGTGCAAGTGTTTCTCCATCAGAGCTTTAGGGAGCAAGGTCACTTCATTTCAGTGGATAGAGAAACATTTGGGGAGGGCGCATATTTCATTCTTGGACTTGTGTTGCAGCTTGAGAGAAGTTGTTATTGTATCAGGTTCATTTGTTGCATGTACTTGTTGTAGTCCACCTTTTGTATCGTGTCATTTGTTGCATGTACTTGTTGTAGTCCACCTTATTTTCTCCACATATATAGACTTAAATTTCAAAATGGTTTTCCCGGGGCAGTTTTATCCAAGGTCATCTTTGACCAAAATACTTGTGTTCATTTTCATGTATGCTAGAGTTTAGAACAAAAATTAGTTTCAAGATAAACATCTAGATGTGTGTTACATATTTTTATGGTATGCATGTGCTAACATGTTGTGACTAAAACTACATGCTAGAGCACCTAAAATCCTATGTAACCATAACTAAATAGCAAGCAGCTCCCAACAAATTTCTGTCGTTATAAACAAAGATCAAAACACGTTTTGATAGTTGAAACTTAGAGCCAATTTGGGTCAAAGACGCACTTCCCCATATGATAATCTCTCACAAGAGAAATCCATCTTGGGCAAGGGAACTTATTCAATATGGATAGAAATATGGTGCCTCATAAGGAACCATGAGACAAAGCAAGAAACCCAAGTTTTCATTTTCCATTATACCCTTGATGTGTAATCTCAGAAAAGAAACCTACTCTGCTTTGAAGAAGCCATTCAAAAGAAAGAATCGGTGGATGCCATGACGTGTAAGAATACCAATCCATTATAAATAATGATGTATGGTAAATAGTTCTAATCAAAGAACAAAGATGTGGTATCTTCCAAAATGGATATACAAGATAAACATGTTACATAAAAGTATTGAAAAACATAAAGCAAGATTTGTAGCTCCATGGATTTTCTCAAAAGGAAGGTATTGATTATGAAGAGACGCTTTATCTCCGTGAGCTAGATACACTTTATATCGTAATCCATCATAGTTCTGTACAAACAAGATGAAGTGGAAGCTACACCAAATGGATGAAAACAACTTTCTTTAAATGGTGTTATTGACTAAGAAGTGTATATAGAACAAACTACGCGGGTTTCAAATTGTGAAAGATACCAGTTATATAAAATAAGCAGAACATAAACAAAATGCTGTGTTGCGTATCAATAGTAAAATATCCAAAGATAATCTCACAATACAATAAAATGATATATGAATATAAATAGAAAAAGCACTTTTGACTCTCAGAAGAAATGTTCACGTGCCTCTTCGATGTGGGGAAATCCCAAATGAAAGCAAACAAATTGCTACAATAATCTCCAAGATAGGGTTCTCATACCCTCGCCTCCCTTATTTATACCTGCTAATTATGTCTATTAAGAGAAGCATTCAGAGGAATATCCTTCTAGAAGCGTGAGCTTCTATTAGGTCTTCTACATCCGGCCTTTATTCTATTTTATTGAAAGGCCTTTATTAATATTGACCTTTATTACATCCAAATACATTGTTCTACCTATGTGCTGGTTAGGACCTTTACATGTTCTGCTTCCTTTAAAATAGCCTTGTCCTCAAGGCTTGAGATGTGGAAATCATTGTAGAGTTTGGTAGTTATTCCCAAGTGGCATCCGCTAGAGTCATATCTTTCCACTGCATTAGCACTTCCTTGATGGTTCTCTCGATGCGTATGACGCCATCACCGGGTCCAAAACTGCTTAGGGTTGTAGCCAAATGGACCTTCTTCGTCTAACTCTTAGAAGTTTGGTTTGAATTTGGCACCGGTTCCAATCACCTTCTTCAAGCATGAAACATGAAAAACAGGATGTATCTTCGAACGATCAAGCTAACCGATATGCGAGTTGTCCCACATGCTTCAGAACTATGTAAGGGCCATAGAATTTGGGTGCTAGCTTCTGACATTGCTCGGCCTTGAGGGAAGCTTGTTTATATGGTTGGGTACCGTAAAACACCCCGATCCCCTTCTCGCGAATTGACGCTCGTGAGCGACCTTGATCTCGCTTTGTTGCTTCATTCTATTCCGTATATGACCAAAATTCTTTAAGGGTAATGGCGATATCCTCTTGGACCGTAAGTGTTTGGTCAACCGCTTGGACCTTTGAGGTACCCGGCATGAGAGAACTGAAGGTGGATTCTACCCATATACCACTTCAAAAGGAGTCAGCGCGAGTGGTTGTATGGTATGTAGTATTGTACCACCATTCGGCGAGGGTAAACCATTGAGCCCACTAGTGTTGTTTTTCGAGGCAAAGCACCTCGACATGTTTCCAAACACTTGTTGAATACTTCAGTTTGACCATCCCTCGGGGATGATAAGTTGAGCCGAGATGCAATTGTGTGTCTTGTAGCTTAAACACTTGCCAAAATTCTGTTTAAGTGAAAGTTGGGTCTCGATCGTAAACAATAGAGTGCAACATGCCGTGAAGTTTGAAGACTTGGTCCATGAAAAATTTGAGCCACCGCGGATGCAATGGTAAAGAGCACAAAATGAGCATACTTGAAAGGCATCCACCACCACCATTATGACCTATTTGGTTCCCTATTTGGGTAATCCTGTAATAAGTCCATAGAGATATCCCTTCCAAATAGTGTGGGGAATTGGAAGCTGCTGGAGGATGCCCGAGATTTGACCGCCCGTTGTTGCGCTGACACACCTCACATTCAGCGACACAAACCACGGATGCCCTTGTTTCATACCATCCCGTAAAAAAGAACGCTTGACCGGGTCATATGTTTTGGTGAACTCGAAAGTGCCCCGCTGTGGGTGTACCATGAAGCTCGTAAAGCACCATGGATTTGAGCTTGGATTGTTTACTTAAATACAAGCTACCTTGTATCTAAGCTCATCCCGGAGCCAAGAGTAAATTCCTAGGATTTAGAGCATTGGTCTGAAATTGTTGGATTAGATGCAAACTTTGGGATCTTGAAGCTATTCCTCGCCACTTGGAGCCAATCGGGTACAATGAAGGAAAGAGAAAAAGGGATCCTTCGCTCTCATATTTCCCGGATAGTGTAACTCCACTTTACATTGTTCTTTCCCTTCTTGTAAAATGATCTCATAATCATATCCAAAGAGTTTAGCTTCACCCATTTTGTTGTTCCAGGGAGGAGCGTTGTTCCATAAAGCACTTGAGGCTTTGATGGTTCATCTTAATTTGAAAGCATTGCCCTAATAGATACCTGACACCACAACTCAACGGCATGCGTAATCGCCAACATTTCCTCGCTTTCATAAATGTAATTTGCCCATTCTTTCTTTTACGCTTGCTTGCTAGTGAAGGCCAAAGGTCGACCTCTTGCATAAGGACAACACAAATACCTTTCCCTGAAGAAGGCCACATTCCAACAATAAAGGTCTTGGTGAAGTTTCAAGGCCAGAATCGAGTGGTTCATGGTCGCCTTCAAGGTTTGAAAAAGCTTGAGCGTGCCTACTAGAGTCCAAGTGAAAGAGTTCTTTTGAGGAGAGCCATGTGAGAGGTGTTGCATCTTTCCATAGTTCTTAACGAACTTGCGACAATACCCTATGAGGCCCAAAAAATCCACGCAAGATTTTGAGAGTCTTTTGTGCTACAAATTTTGCATAGCTTCAATCTTTTGTCCACTTTCACGCCCATCCTTTCCCACCCGATGACCTAAGTATTCTTACCTTTGAGGCACCAAAAGCACATTTGGATCAAGTTCAGAAAAGTTGGTGCTACGAGAGTAGGCGGAGAACTTGGATCCACATGAGTAAGATGGTTTGTCCAAGTTTTGCTATATATGAGGATATTAATATCATCGTAAAGAAACTAAGACAAAATGACCTGAGAAAAGGGCTAAGACATGGTTCATGAGGCTCTAGAAGGTGGAGCTGGCGCTACACAAGCCAAAGGACCAAAAACTCATAGTGGCCCCTATGAGTGTAAAAGGATGTATTGGGAATGTCACCTCTTTCATACGTATCTGGCAATAGCCTAAGAAGTTCAAGTTTGGTAAAGAATTGGGCCACTCAATTCATTCGTGAGGTCATCAATGTCATGAATGGGAAATTTGTCTTGATGGTTAGTTTGTTGAGAGCACTGGTTGACATTCTCCAAGAACCTTCGCTCTTCGAAGACCATGATGACCTGGAGAGGAGTAAGGGCTCATACTAGGATCGGTGACTGACAAGAAGGAGTTCTCGGACCATTTTTTCAATTTCATTTTTGTGCAAAGGTATGCATATGGACGCATATTGGGGAAGGCTCGACAAGGGGAATGGAATGATCATGGACACCGCTGGAAGGAGGGAGTCCCTGCTGGAAAATACCGGCTTGATGTTTAAGCGAGGCCTGAGTTCTTGGGGCACAGGAGGTCTTGTGGCATGTATGCATGCGGAGCTGGGCAATTACACCAATGACCTTTTTGGAGCAATGCCTACGCGATGAGAATCACACCTCAGTGAACCAAAGGATGCCTTGGAATTTATATTGGTGGCCTTGGTCGAATTGCATGGTTAAGTTCTAAAATCCATGAGAATGGGGACCAAAGTCCTTAGCCACCAAGACCAACACAATGTCGCAAACCGCCCATGTCAATGAAAACATATGACTGAGGTGTAGTCACCATTTGGAGAGATTTCACATTTTCATAAATACCACATTTCTTGATGGTAGAACCACCATTGGCAATCATGATTTGGAAATTCAGTTCACGCGATGGATGTAGCAATGGGCTCTTTGGCAACGCGGCGATGAATAAAATTGTGGGTGTTGCCATCATCAACCGGGGAATGATGACCTTCGGTGCTTGATGTAAATCCAATTAACTTGAGGGTTTGGGGGCGTAGAATTCAGTCAGTGAGAGCATTGAGGAAATGACTGGTTCCACTTCGAGAGTGTCTGAGGGAGGGTGTATGCGTCGAGATTTCCGCACTCTGGGCACGGGGAGGTCAACATCTTCTTCCTGAATATCTCAGAGATGGCCATAAAGAGATTTCATTCCTTACATTTGTGTGGTCTGGAAATATTTGTCATCACAATTATAACAGGGCCTTTGAGGTGGCGGGTTCCGTACCATTTTAGCCTCGTCAATTTTGGATTTTTAATGGGGCGAGGGAGTAGTGGGGTTTATTGGTTTAGCTTTAGGATAAAGGAAGGCCACGGTTTTGAGAGGGAAACAATTTTGTTGTGCTTTTTAGTTTTTGGTAGCCTCCACCCGTTATTGTGGTGGTCAAGCCATGAGGACATAACCAATCTCCTCCTTGAGGCCATCATAAAACACCTTTGAAAGAAAGCATCGGCCATGCTCCCTCTCGCTCAAAAAATCCGCATAACTCAAATGCGCGAAGCCTTCACTCTTGGATTTTTGCTTCAATTTTTCAAACGGCCCAATGGTTGGTGTCGTCGTGCCGCCTATAAAGCCTGAACAAATTGGGTCCAAGCAATATACCCCTTGATGGGAATTTTTTCTCCACTGCCACCCATTGTCGCGTTTTGGATCTTGATGGAGAACACCATACCGAGTCAATAAGTCATCCGTAATGTTGTAGAGAGAGAAATAATGTTCCACTAGTTGGGTAACCCAAACTAGTGGGGTCCGAGCCATCAAGTTTGGTTACATCCACCCGCAAAAAGCATATGTCATGTTGAAAGAGATGGGACTGAAAGGTATGGGAAAGGGAGGAATTTTCACCTTCAGTCTTTTTATGTGCATCGTGAAAAGAGTCACCGTGATCTTGAGTTTGTGCAGAGTGATGCCATCGCATCTGCTAAGCCGGTGGTCGGGCCTGTTTGATTTCTCGCCATTGCTTTAATTACACGCTACATTAATGGATGCATTTATGGAGGCATCACGGGAGGCAATAGTAGCACCGAAGTTGTTGCACTTTTTGTTGTGTCTCAAGTAAACCAAATTGCAAGGTGTTGAAGGAACTCAGTTCTTGGCTACTCTGCATGGGCCATGGTGATGGGTGACCTAAAAGGGAGCGGGTGGGGTCGTGAATTTTTGCGTAAAAATGATATGGATGAATGTGATAAGGGAGAAGAGGATGAATCTAATGGAATAGGTCTCAAATAATGGTGAAAAAATTCCACTTTTTTTTTTACAGCTTGTGGGCTATAATTTCTG
Source organism: Picea sitchensis (assembly GCA_010110895.2). Lineage (NCBI taxonomy): Eukaryota > Viridiplantae > Streptophyta > Pinopsida > Pinales > Pinaceae > Picea > Picea sitchensis. The sequence continues at coordinate 321,486 of SNQJ01S0007055.1, forward strand.
TCCTGGGCACGTTGCGTTGTTGAAATCCCCAAATTATGAACCAGAGTATTTACTTAAGAACCGGAATACAGATACACAGATCTCACGGTTTAATTTGTTTATTTTGTTGTTTATGTTCCCTTGCTGGTTAGGTATCTAAGGGTTCTGTGCTGCATGGTTTGCCCTCGTATAGCTCGATATATGTGTGGGTCCAACAAGAGTACTCGCCCAATATCCGTAAGGCACTAACTATGAGGATAGACCGTACCCTTTAGTCGCATCACCCAACTACCCGTGTAATTAGAGAGTATCTTCCCGAAAGTGTTGCTCCTCGATGACACTATAGCAAACCGCGGCCGTATAGCTATCTAAAGAGGGCTTCAGAAATCTAGGTCGATCTGTACAAATGTGTGTTGTCCTACGCTTACCACTCGAAGGGTACCAACAAGGGCTACAAGTGGCCAACAGATGTGCGCTTTAAGAACCACTTGTATTTCCCATGGGTATGAATCCCTTCAACCGCTGGCTTATGTGTGTAACCCATGCATCTCCGTGGCTTAAAGATCACTGGAATATGTCTCTACCCCGAAGAAAAAATTTGCCAATTTTTTGCCAAGGAAAGTGCTCCTATACCACTTGCAAGATACCGCCTATATAAAAATATGCGTAATTTAAAACAAAATGCTAGGAAATGGCGTAATAATAGTAAAATATCCAACACAATCTTCACAATAATTTAAATGATATACGTAATAGCAATAGAAAAAACACTTTGACTCGTAGCAATGCATAGGCCTCTTCAAGGGGAAACCTCCAAATGAGCAACGCCTCTATTACAATAATTCCAAGCTAGGGTTCTCATACCCTCAGCCTATTTATACTAAATATGTCTATTAGAGAAGCATATAGAGGAAGATCCTTCTAGAAGCTGAAGATTCTATTAGGTCTTATTAAATCCGCCTTTATTCTTTTGTATTGAAAGGTCTTATTAATATTGACCTTATTACATCCGAATACATTGATCTACCTATGTATGTTAGGACGCTAACAAATTGATGATAGAAAGACTCATGTCCGCATGTTGAAGAAGGGCTATGTACCGATTGAAGCAAGCTCCCGGAGCTTAGTATTAAAGAATTGATAGCTCTCGACGAGATTAATAGCTTCTTACCTAAGAGTAAAGTTGATTCTAACCTTTACTTCAAGGTTATGAATGATGAACCAGTGTTTTTTTATGTCGATGACCTATTCCCAATTGTAAGAAGAAAATCTCATCACATATTGTAAGAAGAAGCTCGCTATAGAATTTGATATGAAATACCTAGGCCCGATGCATTATTTATTAGGGTCTTAGTTTAAGATGTATCCCGTAGAATATCTTCCCTTAACCAAGGGAAGTATGTAGCTGAAATATTGAAGAGGTTTGACATGTTGGAATGCAAATCCATGAACACACCCATGCAAATAAAGTTGAAGCTCTTGGTTATTACTTCGCCATAATTAGTTGATGCTACTCCTCAGATAGATAGATTATTGTTCATTGATGTATTCCATGAATACCAAAGCCGTATATATGTTTTGTTGTGAACACCTTGATTCAATATCCGTAGAGGTTAGATGTGTTCACCTTGTTGTTGCAAAACGTGTGATGAGATACCGTAAGGGTATGTTGGAATTTGGTCTCTGCTATAATTGAAATCATGACTTCAGACTGATTGGATATAATGACTGATTAGACCGGAAGTGTTCCTGACAGAAAGAGCACTTCATGATTTTGTTTCAGTATGGGGTCAACCATGACTTCATGGCAGTGTGCAGTAAGAAGCAATCCATTATTTCTCTCAAGCACGCTTTGAAGCAAAAAATTACATCATAAAGATAAGCTCTCATCACGAATCCATATGGCTTCAAAGTTGTTGACAATTCTAATCGGCTTGGAGATGGAAGCCACCGTGATTCTATGATGAACTGAGTTGCATAACATGATGGATAACCTTGTGTTCCATGATAATTCCAAGCATCGAACCGGGTATCACTACATTCGTGATACATGGTAGAGAGGATAAAACCAATATGTTGGAACAAATGAGCAAGTTGGGTGATGTTGACCAAGCCTATGTCGTGTAAATTTTGAATACTTTAGAGACAAGATTGGTATAGTCTAAAAGGACCTCCCTCAAAAGGGGGAGTGATTTTGATGATACTATAATATCCTGACCAATGGCGGGTAGCTCCATTAGGATTTTATATCCTAGGGGATTGATCATCCCTAGACAGATCCTGAAGGTTCGATAAGGACGGTCTATCATAGTACATGTGCATGTATATGCCAGTTGTGGTGAGTAGTGGTAGCTCCGTTAGGATTTTATATCCTAGGGAATATTTTGATTTTTGGGAAGATCCAGAAGTTTCGGTAAGGATGGTCTGTCAGAGTACCATGTGGTAGCTCCATTAGGATTTTATATCCTAGGGAATCTTATGATTCCTGGGCAGATACCGAAGGTACGATAAGGACGGTCTGTCAGAGTACCACAAAATTTTGTTGTTGCACCTTCCTCATTCTATTGCTATATGATGATGATGTTATTATCTCAGCCTTGTGTTGATGATGTTGTTGTTTCAACCTCGTGTTTTTGTTGATGATGATGGTGTTGTTTCAACCTCGTGTTGTTGTTGATGATGATGTATCGTCCTCGTGTTGTTGTTGATGATGTTGTATCAGCCTTGTGTTGTTGATGATGATGTTGTACTAACCTCATGTTGTTAATGATGGTGTTGATGATGTTGTTTCCTTAGCGTTATGCTAATTGATGTTGATGAAGATGATGATGATGATGTTATTCCAGATCCATGTTGTGAATGATGATGTTACTGATGATGAGAAAAACTTTCGTTGATTTGTAGATATGTCAGTCAATGTCCAAGATGTTGATGATGTTGTTTCCCTCTCTCTCTCTCCTGATGATGTTGTATTGAGTTATGTGAGTAGAATGCCCTTCTTGTTAAGGGGGGCTGTTGAAATATTGTAACTACGAAGAATATTCTAATTATAATTGAGTTATTATTTTATAGATCAAATCCCCTTTTTTGGATTGATCATGTCAGGACTTATGTATGATCAAATCCCCTCTTCTGGATTGGCCAAACCATACTCATATGGTCGTAATTGAGAAGTCAACCCCTATGGTTTATTAAAGTGGTTTTAACCACTATTGAAAGAATTTGGCCCTGCTTGATGAAGATACATAACCCTAGCGCTCCTTAACTAGTATAAAGAAGAGAGGAAGGTGCCTTATTCACTCACTCACTCACTCACTCATCTAGTGCGAAATGTTTGGAGGTAGTTGCAGTCACAAGAAGAAGGAGAGAGAAGTGCATGCTCAGCCTTGGATATTCTTTGGTGTTTTGGTCTTTAGTCTTGGCATTGTATTGGCAATCTATTATTGAGGAAGTTTTTGCTGGGTTTTCTCCCCCATGAGGGTTTCCCAGGATAAAATGTTGTGTACCTTGTGATTGTGTTTCTTTCAGTGATCTTGCTTATGTTATTATTGTATAGTAAATTGAAAAGAACTTAATAGAAGATCTAAATTTAACATATATGAGTGAAGGTATGAATGAGACAATTATAACTAGGAGACAAAGAGTGATTAAGTCCCAATGGAACATATAAATTTGTCTTTGGTGCCCTCCCTCCTGTGAGACCCACATGGGTAGGAACCTAGTAGAATGGCCACTAAGCTACATATTCACATATATGTGCAACATGTTACCTTCCCTTCAAGCTGAAATCAAACGGTTGGGTGATATTCATTATTGAAAAAGTTAGGAGTCTTAATCAAATCTTTAGTCCCAACCTTGGAATTATCCACTCTGAACAACACACCTATTGTTAAACGGGTCTTCACTGCATCTGATAGAAAGGATTTCAAGTTCCCTAAAAATAAACAATTGTGTTTCAGATGTGAAATGGTTGTGGTGAATTATTTGGATTCCTATCCCCACAACCCTGGATTAACTACGAGATTGTTTTACACCCAAGGGGGGATTAAGTGTGTTAAGTTAAGTGGTTTATTTTAAGGTCAAGCTTGGGGTCATGAATCAAGCATATGATTAAGGTGTGAAGTGTGTCCACATGTAGTGTGATCAACTTTAAAAGAAAACGCTTTGAAATAGAAGGATTTACTATAAATGAGATCTAAAATTGAAATTCAAACTAAAAACTAAGACAAGTACTCAAAGTAAAAGAAACCTTTTCTCTATATTGATGAAATTTAAAAGAAGAAATAAGCATGAAACCATTCAGATCAACAAATATAAACTCCTACTTCAACCTAGAGACCTATTGTTGAATAAACATGGTCTCTAAAAGATTAATAATGGAGAAGATGGAAGCACATGGCCTCCACTTGTTTCTCCAAGTCTACTATTCCATCAAATATGAAGGTTTATTTATTCTTTATGAAAATAGGCAAGGAACTCTCCCCAAGGGGGGTGCACCCCTTAGCATAGTAGCATCCAACACAGACTCAACAATGCCTAGCTCAATCCTTGATGATTGGAGAGCACCCAACCCTTGAGGCTTGCATTCTCATCTCCAGCTATTATTAGTTACATTATTATTGATGTGTATCATGTAGGGTTGCTTTCTAGCCTTTAGGAAACATGTATGTATTGTTTATTTTTTCTTTCTTAGCCATTGGGTTGTGTGCATATTTATGTGCACCCATATGTATTCTTATTTAAAGTTCATTTGGTCATCATAATAATCAAGTCATTTGCATCAATCTTTCTTATTTATCTTGTTGTTTCTTTGTCTTTGGATGATTCTGGTCACAAGTCCATATACATCATTTTGTATCATAGCATCGGTCCATGCCTACTCTCCTCAAATTTGGTATTCTTCAACCCCCCACCCAGCCCTAGCATTTATTTGTCCATTTTAGGCATTGGATTCCCCGACAATAATATGTCACACATGCTCGAGCATCAAAAGAATTAATATATTAATCATGTTATCTCTCACATTTGCATAAGAGGGCTAGGATTTTTTCATAAATCTCTCCACTATGGCTCACACCCTCCTAAACTTAGTGGAAAATATATGTGCCACTCCATTGAAATCACTCAACGACACTATGTGCATATTCCCAACTCCTCTAGAATGAAGCCTTCATCCAATCACTAAGTGCCAGGACTCTTGCAATAAGAGAATCTCCAAGATTTTTAAATAATAGGACATCTTCAAGTTGCACCTCCAACAACAATCTTTGAGTTAACAATACCATTAACAAGTCATTTTTTTCTCTATTTCCAAGCAACCCAAATCACCTTCTCGACTATAACATAGTTGATTATTCTTACATCAGTATCCTATTGAAGGATTTCCCACTACACTCTTCACATTGCCTTCTATCAAATTATATGTCACCTTGACACACTCTACATTATCAGTGCACAACATTTTATTCTCCTATAGGATCGAATCTTCTTTGTCCATGTCATAGGTATCCATGATCTTGCATACTTTATTTTGGGAGAATATTGTAGTGTTTCCATCGTCACCGCTTTATTTATAGGGTTCACTCTCACCCCCACATAGAAAAGTTGCATAGGGTGCCATGAATCTCATGCCTTACCTCACTTTGTGCCCTAAATATCCCCTATAGTATTCAACCAACAACTTAATCACCTTTCTTCATCAAACGTTTTTTTGTAGCAGGAGTTCTTCTTTTCACTCTTACTCATGGGGTGATATGTGTGCACAAGGATTGATGTTTCCTTCATCTACAATGCTATTATGCCCCTCCTATGTTTCCAACATGACCATCTAAGCACTTGATGTGGACCTCATGATGGCGATACAAACACAGTCTTGAGAACACACCTCTTTTTTTCAAATGGACACTTCAAACTTTTTCTTGATATGACTGAAGCACAAGAACTTCAAATTGTGGAATTCCAACTCACTGATGTGGCCCTAACATGGTGGCAGTATCATTCTGACCTCTAATTCACATGAAATACATTACCATTTGGGATGCTTTATACCACACTCTTTGCCATCACTTTTACCCTCTTGGTTACTAGAAGGAGTTAATGTGTTGGTGGTTGTAGCTACATCAAGCTCTTAGACAACTAATCCAAAACTATATTGAAACCTTCACCAAAATATGCATCAAGATTCACATCACTATGATAGAGAAGGTACTCATTCTTAAATTCAATTATGAATTATTAGCTATTTTCCACCATGAGTTTGACTTATTTGATATCCCCAGGTTAGAAAAATATTTTTTTCTTGCCTTGGCCACTGAATGTAAGATATATAACTAATCCACATTAACTTATCCTCCATCCCAACTCCATCCTATCTTTCCCAATGGTGTGATGAGCACCAACCCTCTTCCCATTTCTCCGCCAAATGTTGAACCCTTCAACAACCATCTTTGCATCCTCGGCCTCTAGATCCATCACCTCTAATCCCTACCTCATTCCCTCCCAATATAGAATTACCTCATGCATCTTATCCATCTCATCCCTCTCAACCACTCCATTCCTCTCCCACCACCATATATATTTCACCTCACAAAGATCCACAATCTCGGTCCACTCCAGATATGCACTCACACCCAACTCTCAACTCTCCATGCACAACTTGATCTACCAACATACCTCCTACCACATCCATAGTTCTCTTATCCCAAGTATCCCTTCCACTGTCTTCCCCCAACACCCAATCTCTCGACACTACCTCATATAAGAACATTCATCATGGTTATGTACCTAGACCAACAAATCAACCTGATATTTCTTTCTCAAATCATTTCTATTGAAGACTTGTGCTTGAATCAAGGCAGGAAGACTTGGCATATTATAAATCCAACATGATTTTACTCTCTCTTACCAAGCCTGTGAGCATATATCCATTTCCTTTGACATAATTGAAATCTAATTATCATGAGACATCTAGCACTACAACTCATCCTATGACATCCATCTCTGAAGGGACGATTTTGCAACATCAAAATATTATGAATAGGTGTATTTTTAGACAATCAATGAGCACTCCAATAGTCCACACCTTGTCCTCCCTTGATCACATCCTACCACAATTTTAAGAAAAAATAACATTCACACATAGCTAGGGCTTCCTCTATCAGCATGCTATACCACATAGAGACCTACTAGCCTATCTCCCTGACACATTTTTTAAAGGTGCCACACATTACACCTCTTTTGATTATGGATACACTTAGGCCACTTCTCTCTGGGATGCTCTATCTATTGGACAACTAACAAATATAAAATCTCATAGCAGTGGGATCAACCCTATTTGGGATGCACATTCTCTCATTCCTTACCAGCAATAATACAACTCTTTTCAACAACATAGGTTCTCTCATCAACATGACCTTCCTTTAGACCATATAGCCCTTCTTTAGAGTTCAAATGTTATTATTTTCCATGTGTTTATTATGTATCCACCAAATTTGGTCATAGTATTAATTCCTTCCTATGAAGCACACAACCATGATATAGTCTTTATTCACCCACACCAACCCTATCATTGTAACAAGGGTTATTTTTCGTGTCATGGTTCCTCTGCTACCTGGTGTTTGGTGCACTACCAAAATTATTTATCATGAATGATTTGACTATCATCACTCGAATAGAATATGGTGAAATATCCATATATACCTCTCCAGCACATGCACTGCCTTTTACAATCTATCCATACTCATCTATCCATAATCCCCATACCCATGGCCAATACTAGCAATATCTCATGTGCCCTAACTCTCTCTTGGTCACAACATGACCTTCCTTTAGACCATATAGCCCTTCTTTAGAGTTCAAATGTTATTATTTTCCATGTGTTTATTATGTATCCACCAAATTTGGTCATAGTATTAATTCCTTCCTATGAAGCACACAACCATGATATAGTCTTTATTCACCCACACCAACCCTATCATTGTAACAAGGGTTATTTTTCGTGTCATGGTTCCTCTGCTACCTGGTGTTTGGTGCACTACCAAAATTATTTATCATGAATGATTTGACTATCATCACTCGAATAGAATATGGTGAAATATCCATATATACCTCTCCAGCACATGCACACGCACACACACAATCTATCCATACTCATCTATCCATAATCCCCATACCCATGGCCAATACTAGCAATATCTCATGTGCCCTAACTCTCTCTTGGTCACCTCATTATTACCTTACAACATGGTGCTCCACTTCTCCTACTAGTCGAGCTCGTTATATCATATGGGTCATATACTTCTTTATTACTAGGACCAAATATTGAGATATGTATAGTAGTACCTCAGCTACACAGGGGATACACATTAGATCAAGAGATCTTATATCCATGGGAACAACCTTATGTCCTCCAAGGAAATTCTACTAATTTGCTTCCAGTTATCTCACTTATCATAGTATATACAACAACATCACATAGTTTGACCTTCATGCTTTAGAATTGCATTAGCATTCATCATACATCCTCAACGAGGTTTACATCATTCATTTGTATAGGTAGATTCATCTTCAGCTAGTGCATACAACATCCTTTTCTTTAGTGTTTTCATTCTCAAACCAAAAGGAAATCGGGGACACTTTCAAAATAAACCAAGAGGAACTAATGTAGATAGTCAGGGCACTCTCCCTAAGGAGGGCACACTCCTCAACCCAACAATATCCAGCTCAAACTCAATAATGCCTAGCTTTTGAGAGGTGCTTGCTCATCTCCAACTTTTATTAGTTAGGATTTTTTTATGCGTATCATGTAGGGAATCTTTTTGTCCTTTGGGTTGCATGCATGTATTGTTTATTATTTATCTATTAGCCATTGGGATATGTATTGCATATTAATGTGGACCCGTATGTATTCCTATATAATGGCCATTTGGTCATCATAATAATCAAGTCAATTTCCTTGAGCTTCCTTATTATCTTGTTGTTTCTTTGTCTTTGGGTTGTTATGGTTATAGGTCACGAGCCCCCTTGTGGGAGACATCAATATACATTTATTTTGACATGTMTTAATTAATATTCATGTATGCATTTGTCTTGTCGCTACCAAGGATATTTTGTTTCTCCCCTTTTATGCTTCAATGAAATAGGCCTTACCACCTTTGGCCACATGATATTTTTTTTCTTTACTGTAGAAGGCTCCATCTYTATCCCACAAGTAGGGATTTCAAAACATCACTTCACACAAATCAAGAGATGCTACATCACTTTATACTATCAACATGATCAACATGAATGACAAAACTAATTTAAATCTTGTATTGATTCTCATGGAAAATTTCTCTTGTAGTTGTCCCAATGAACATGGCTATACTAGACTGTAGGTCTCTAGACCAAGCTCATCAACTAAGGTTTCAAAAATGAAATTACATTGAGAACCAATATCAAACATAGCATATACCTTTTGGTTCTTCACTTCACACCACAAAAAAACAAGTTATTAGTGTTAAGTTTCACATTACATTTTAGTGCATTTGTTTTTTCAAGTTGGAGCATTTTTTTGGAGAAGAAGTTGGCATTAAACTACTTTTCATATTTAGCGTTGAGCTTAGTGTCATTTTTTTGAAAATTAAAATTTACAGAAATAAAAATGAAAAATGGTAAACTCGGCCAGCCATATTGATGAGATTGTTGGGCATCACTCAATGTCCCCACAAGGTTAGGCCCCATAATCAGGGTTGATGGTTTACCCCGTTTACCATCCATGGATCATGGGGAAGTACTCAAAGGGTTTTCCACGAGGGTTTCCCTAGAAAAAAAAATGGTAAATGGCAAAAAATGAAAATTTGAAACATGAAATGGTAAGGGAATGTTGGGATTTGAACAGAGATCACTTTCTAAAATGTAGGATCTCTACTTGAGCTACATTATCACAAAATTTTGTCATTAAAAGTGCAGATCTAAACTGAAATAAACTAACCTAGTGTAAGTTAAAATTTACATTTAAAAAAAAAAAAAAAACCGATTAAAAAATGAAAACATAAATGGAAAATGGTAAGAAAATGTTGGGATTTTAACTCGGATCACTTACCAAAAGGGAACAGATATCACTTTCCAAAATGTAGTATCTCTACTTGAGCTACATTATCACAATTTTTTTTCATTAAAAGTGGAGATCTAAATTCAAATAAACTAACCTAGTGTAAGTTAAAATTTACATAAAAAAAAAAAAAAATTAAAGAATGAAGACATAAATGGAAAATGGTAAGAAAATGTTGGGATTTTAACTCAGATCACTTACCAAAAGGTAAGAACTTTGTTTGAGCTACAATACCATATAAATTTTTCATTAAAAGTGCATATCCAAATTGAAAATAGTTTAACCAATGCATGCAATCAAGTGAATATTGCAAAGCTGAGATAAATATCAACACTTAATACTAAGGAAAAATTAAGTAATGAGAGATATATGGGTGAAAATATTTGAAATTGGATCTCCTTATGAGAATGCAAGGGTCTTCCTTAGGCCACACTCATGAACTATATTTGTGCATTAAACAAACCCCCCAATATGTCATTTTTCGTCTTCTTTCTCCATTAAACCTACAACAACAAAATAATAAAAACATTAGAAAATCAATAAAGGAAAAGCAAAGTAAAATACGAAGGAATGAGGAGAATGGAAGGGAGAAGCCATCACCTTCCTCGTGGAGATTTTTCCATGAAACCTTAGCCTCAATCCATGAAACCCTAAACCCGCAACAACAAAATGGTAGTAAATATTAGCAAATCAATACAACAAAATCAAAGTAATATAGGAAGGAAGGAGGAGAATGGAAGGGAGAAGCCATTACATTCCTCGTGGAGGTTCCTCCTGAAACCCTAGACTCAATGTGTGGGACCCTAAACCTAAAACAACAAAAGAATAATTAACATCATCAAATCAATAAAGTAAAAGATGAAGGAAGGTGGAGAAGGGAAGGGAGAAGTCATTACCTTCATCATGGAGGTTCCTCCATGAAACCTAAGCATACAACAATAAACATCAGAAAAAAAAAATAAAGGAAAAGCAAAGTAAAATAGGAAGGAAGGAGGAGAAGGGAAGGGAGAATCAATTACCTTCTCCATGGTGGTTCCTCCATGAAACTAAAACCCTATCCTCAATGACGATGAAACCCTAAAGGAGAAATGAGAAGGGAGGAGAATAGGCGAGAAAGAAAGGAAATGAGAAAAGAATAAAAGAGTGGGGTTTGAGGGTTTATTATGAGGGAAAATAATAAATTTTAATTAAAATAGCATAAATACTCTCACACTCATGATGATTGAGACAAGTGGCTTAATTTTATCCCTTGATCTTTTTAAAATTTACTTCTGAAAAGTTTCCCTCACTTTTATTTAATTACTTGGGAAACCTGATGCTAAACATGACGTTAAAGTGGATGTTAAAGGAGGTGCTAGCAATCCCAATTTTAGCATCAAATCATGAAATAACATCGAGTTTAGTGCCATCTAGTGAAATAGGGATGATTTTTCATAAAAACTACAGAAAAATCACTAAAAAGGTAATTGGAAGAAAAAAAGGAAATTAAGAAGGAAGCTAATAACACAATTTTGTTGTAGTGTGGACTTTGACTTAGAATAATGCATTTTTGTCTCCACTTACCATTATTTGTTGCATTTTGGTGCAAACTAGGTTTTCGTCCATGTAAGAGGTGTTGTGTATCACTATTTCTTTGGTATTTTTCATTCATCCTTCTGGGGACTCTCATCATTTTGGATACAACCCTGGAAAAATCTTCCAACACTTCTCATCTATATGTCCATCTACATTACGGTGTTTGCAATGCTTATTGGGACCTTTCCCTCTCTAGGTTGTGATTATGATCTTCTTGCATTTATTTTCACTGGTCTCTTCTTGGACATTTTGTTGTTTCCCTTTCTTGAAGTACAACTCAATGTAAATAGCTTTCTTGCTTGACTCGTATATTCTTTTCACATTATAAAACTATAGTTGCCTTCAAAATTTGGATATCACTAAATACACCTCCAAGGTATTTCACTACTACCCCAAGTTCTTCCAAAGAGATACCCAGCATGGTCGATTGCTTTTCAAATTCGAACATGTATACTTGTACACTTTGTCTATGATCTTGTCGAAGGTATTTCCACTTCATTAATTGTTCCTCTTCATAGAATATGGAATGGAAATGTGATTTCAACAATTACTTAAAATTTCTCTCATTTTGTAACCATGGACTTCTTGCCTAACCTCAAGGCATCTACATAACTCTCCAACCATAACAACACATGTTCATACATTTTCTACTAGGAAAAAGCAATCATTTGGATTTCTTTTATCTAATAAAGGTTGAATTAGATCTCTAATTGTTTCAATCGACTATTGTGATTCTCAACATTAACTTGACCAGCATATGTTGGTGTTTTAAGTTTTCTTGAACCTTGAATACATTATTTGAATACAAAGGATGAGAGTTAGTATTACTTGGATCATTGAGTTGTTCACTCTTAGGTTGCTCTATACTTTATCTTCTGTACTCAATCCTTGGTACATTACTTTCTTCATCCTTGGCTACTAGTAATTGTGCTAGCATCCCAGTCAACATAATAATGTTTTTCTCCAACATTGTAAACATGACTTCAATGTCTTACTTGGGTTGTTCCTCATTTAAAGTTCCTATCATTTTTTGTTGTCTACTTCTTCCAAGACGTTACAACAATGGCTCTACACTCTTCATGTATCCACTATGGGTGCTTACCATACAGTTTATTCACCAAGTGTTTTCAAACTTGGGCTCTAACACCAATATGATCCATAATCACTCAACCTATGTCCGAGT
>SNQJ01S0007055.1:366663-382287 GCA_010110895.2 Picea sitchensis
CTAGCGGTGGGTCTTGCTCCATGAGGTAATGAATCTGGGTATCATGGTATGTATCACTATGATTTTTGAAGCACTTGAATATGTTATATTGAATCCTTATTCATTTCATGATGTTTGCTTCGAAATTATGGTATTTGCCTCATTTATACCTAGAAGGGTAACACGGTGCCCTAGTAAGTTGGTTTCCCTTTAGGATGGGTTGCTACTAGGTGAGTCTGTGAAAAGTCATCGTTCGTTCTCTCCATACTTACCATTTTCAATATTTATTCCTTCCATCTCCCCTATCCTTGTTTGGGCATTGGGATTGGATACACTAGGAAGGGTTGTACCTTACCTTGTGGGAAGAAGGGGTTAAAGGCCCAGAGGGTAAAAGTAGTTGGCAAGAGCTAAAATCCCATGTTGAAACCTTTGAGATGCTTTGCCCATAGATCCCCAAGAAAGTCGTGAAAATATTCTCAGTAAGAAAAGGGACCCATAAGATACATAAACACTCAAGGTACTAGTTGATGGATATGAGGTGTCATCATGAGCCGACCTATTATAACTATGGGCATGTAGCGGTATGACACTACCACCTATCTGGTCACCAAACCAGGGTAGTGGCTCTTGGTGGCATAACCAAGAGAAAGGGGGTCTCATCACGAGCCATCCTTCTCATCTCCGTGAAATTTTTGTGGATAACGTTGTCACCTTTGGTCACCTAGCCAAGACAATGTCCCTCGACTCTTCCCTTGAAGCACAAAAGCAAAAGATCAAAAGATTAATAAGTTAAGAGTAAAAGGCAGTAAATGGGCTAGGAAACAATGGCATCTATGGATGTTTTCCCTTGAGGGCCCTGGACGTCACCATCATGACCCTAGACGTCATCCAAAGCTATGGTTTTCATTTTGGAGGTATTTATGAGCCTGGTGGCACGTGTGGGCATCTAAGGCCAAGCGCCCTACATTTTAGGCTCAACATTCCACCTTTAGGCCTCAACGTCACCCTAGAAGGGTATGATGTCACCCTTGGAGCTGTCTTTAGATGCTAATTAATTTTTATTATGTCAAAATTGAATTTTATTGTAAATTGGTCAGGTCAACCTTATTTTGACATAAAAATTAATTAAAGGTCAAAATTTTGTATAAATAAACATAAAGTAGTCTCATTTTTAGATCACAACTCACCTCTCACAAGAGGGAGGATTGAAATTTTCACCCTAAAGGTGTTATTGGCTGAAATTACCAAGGCACACTTGCTTGGAGGCTATTTTGGATGCATTTTGGATCTTTTCTTGGTGAAATTTTGGCAAATCCAAGGTTTTTGTGCTTGATTATTCTTGGTGAAGTAAGTAAATCTGCAATTTTCATTTCATGATAAATGTCTATGGTATGTTTACTTGTTCATATGTAAGATTGTGAAATTGTTTGCTTTAAACCCTAGGAGTAAGAAACATAAGGTGCTTATTTCTTGCTCTTTATTCTACTAGTTTTTCTTAAGAAGATCTTGTCTAGACAAACTTCTAGAGCCTTAAAGTGCTACCACTTTAGAAGCTTTGTCTAGTTCTTATTGTATTAAATATTTTTCAAGAGTCTAAGGATAGGAGAAATCACTAGGGCCTAGAAGTGCCTACACCATAGTTGAACCTTCTCTTTGATGCTTGGTGCTTGAGAACTTAAGGTACTACTTCTCAAGCTTCCACCATGTTATCTTTTAGACAAGTATAATCATTGTTGTCTCTCCAAGTTAATGTGTTGATATAATTGACTCCATAAACCCTAAAGGCACTAGTCTTTTGTCTCGCTTTTGTTGGAAGGTTGATAAAACACTAAAACACTATTCTCTCTAGTTATTACTAATTAAATCTAACACTAATTTAGCCTAGATCACTAACGTTCTTGTTGTTTTATGAATGTTTGCTACAGCCATCTAACTGCAGCAGATTTTTTGCATAATTGACTTTGAATGCTAGCTAAACACTTCAGAAGTTGCTTATGACATTTGATTATCATTTTTCTTAGTAAATGCTATCTTTTCATTGTCTTTTCAAGCAAATCTAAAGAGCTTTTATTGTAGTTGTTACAATTTATTAATTGTTGTTGTAAACTTGTTCATTGCTGCATTTTTATATTAGCTAGCATATTTTCACTTGGTTTATTGTTTCTTGAAGCTTTACTATCATTTTTGTACTTGAAACTGCCATATATATGCTTTGTTGTCTTCTTTTGGGTAGGTACACTTCATCACTTTCAATTGCTTCATCTTTCTTGGACATAAACCTTGTGACATATTCAACTTGAGTGACTAGTGAGAGGGGGGGTACTTTTATCCTTATCTTTATCTCACCCAACCCTTTAGGTCACTGGGGACACCTCCCTTGGGTTAGAATTCTATCCATCCCTAAGAAGTGGAGATTTCCTATTGAGGTGCTAGTGATAGGACATCATGTTTGTTACGCCAATCTCCCTCACTTGTCATGATCTTTGGGCAAGTACAAATTGTGTGATAACAAAGCATAGGCAACATCTCTTTCTCTTCAAATATAAGTTACCCCATTATAGCCAGTTTGATTTCTACATTGTTCTGCTATTTTATTCATTAATATAAATTGGCTTTCACTATATTTTTGTGTTTCTTCTATATTTTCCTTTGTATCTCATTTCATTCTCAACATAATCTGGATCAGTGGTATCAAAGCAGTCTTCTCCTTATCGTTTCTTGGAGCATGTCCTCAATGAGGTCAAGGTATAGAGAGTTAGATCTCGAGCTAGTTTCACTTGAGGAAAACCGCTTTATTTATCCCAAGCAACCTCCCATGGCGAAAGAAAAGAGAGATGACAGAGTAGGAGATCCTTTCAAGACGTTGCTTGAGGAATTCCTCATGAGACAAAGGAACAAGATGATGGAAAACTTCGCTCAAATCCTTCGATGACTACCAATGGAGACTGAGGCATCTTCGATGAACATCCATTTCAGAGGTGTGACACCCTTCAAGGTACAAGTCAATTTTTATATTCCCTTATTTGAAGGCTAGATAGAAGCAAATTCTCTAGAAAAATGGTTGAATTTGCTAGAAGGTTTTTACTTTGTCCAAAAAAAAATTGAGAGTGAAAAGATTACCTTCACACTCCTTAAAGCCCTTCCCCATGTCAAAGCTTGGTGGGAAGTTTACTGGGAGAGTTACACTGCAAATGAATCTATGCCATTCGGTAGAGAACTGGCCTTTGTAGATGCCCTCAAGGAGGATTTATACCCTGTCCAAAACTATGATGACCAATACATGAGATGGATGACTTTGCGTCAGAAAAGAGACAAGACTGTGCCTGAGTACACTAACATGGTTCATACCTTGCACTCAAATATAGGTATCAAAGACTCCAAGCAACACCTGGTTTTCAAGTGTTGCAATGGTCTACATAGGTACATCAACAATGGTAGTAGGAATTACAAGGTTTTTATGACGAATAGTGAAGGACACCAATCCTTTTTAGAGAACCAACTCTAGGAGACACAAATCCCCTTCTTCAGTGCACCAAACCTAGAAAGCATCAACTCACTTATCTTTAGGGCACCAACCCTAGAAAGCACCAACTCCCTTGTATTTAGGGAACCAACCTCAGGAAGCACCAACTCCCTTAAATTACACTTACTTGGTAAAGAATATGAATCCTTTCATGCTCCTCCCTTCCACCCTCACTTCATAAGAATCATTAGTTCTTCTTCTTGGACTGCTTCTGTTTTGATATTTGGATCTGGACTATAGAGATGCTTTCTTCTCACCATTCTTTCTCGTTTATATAATCTTTCAACTGGTGTGAGCTATGAATCATTGTGTCCCTTGGTTTGGACCATTGCACCTCTTCATTTTAAATCAACAATAATCTCTATTATTATTCAAACATTATCGTGAAGGATTTTTAATTTAGTGAGAGTGATTTTCTTAAATCGATCACATATATGGATCGATTCCTTTTAACTCGATCCCATGCCTCTTATTTCATTCTTCAATGTTTGCTTGAACAAATCTAAGATTTATGATTAGCATCATAATCCATTGCAAGTGTTGGATTACTTAAGATAAATTAGGACAGAGTCCAAAACCTATTTGGTTCAATGTCCCTTCCTGATTGGGAAAAAATTCTTACTCTATGTAAAATTTCGCACAAAAATTTTTTTGCGACCTCTATTCCATACGACCACAGGTGGTGTCTAGGCGCTACACCAAACGAGTGCTTGATCACTTGTCAAGATCAATGATAACATTTTAATTGCACGATGAGATGAACAACTATCGTTACTTCGGAACTCCGTTCTTCACGACTTCTATTCTTTGCAATCATTCAACCTTCCGAAGTGCATTTTGCCAAAGTAGATTAGATGGTCGATCCTGAGTTATCTAGAGGTTTCAAAAAAATTCATGACCATAACTTAATTTGCAATTGAGTGGACGGTTAAAGTTTACTTCGGGAATTTGGAGCTTCGAGACTCCAACTTTTGCAGCTTTCCAACTCCTCCAGAGCAAATTTCATCAAAGTATGTATTATCTATTTACTCGTATATCGGACGGTTTTGTCTTAATCTGTGGTTGAGTGGATAGTCTGTGCAACCTCAACAATACTTGTTGTTAATGGCCTTCTCATTGTGCACTTTTAGGATCTATACCGTGAATCTTCCTTCTCGACAGATGGTCAGATCTTACTTCAAAGCTTCGGCACTCCGGGACTTCGGGTTACTAGAACTTTGAGGTAGTTCAATCCCTTCAAAGTGTTTACCTACCGAATAAGTCATGATACTACGATGAGTGCTTGTTGTCAGTTGTTTAGTACAACTTACACTATCCTTCCACTATGCTTGATCCAAGGGTCATGATTCATCATATAGGATCTTGAATCAACGACCATCGTTACTTTTCGACTTCGCACTTCGGGTAGTTGTTGTTGGTAGACACTAGTTTCCCCCAAGGACATACTTTTGGAGTGACGTAACTTGTTGATTTCACTGCTGACTTGGCACTGGATGAGTGGCTGCCACATGTCACTTAGATTTGTGACTTATGTATACCTAAAATTCCAACTGGACATGGACACTTGTCACCATTTGATTGCACCACGTGTCCTTGCTGACATGGTCTTGCTAATGTGGATATCCTGATGTGTCACATGTCCTCCTATTGAATCTAACAGTCGTACTTAAACCGGTATGGAGATATACGATCAGGGATGATTGCAAAGTCCCAACTAACACGACCTTTAAAACCATCGTCGATTTGTGCAATGGAAATTTCTCATTGATAGTGGGATCGATACCAACTAATGATCTATTTGTAGGTGATGATCGACGATCTGTGTGGATTGCAGAACCGAAACTTGTGTGGACATTAACTTGTCCTTTGAATCCCGCAATGGCTCCCTACCATCGATCTGCCTTCACTGAGATCTGACGGTCATGACATAATCGAATGTTGATCCGACGGTCTTCCTCTGCAACTCCCAGATCTGACGACGACTATGGCTTTCTGCTGAATTCATGCTTGGACGGTCATGATCTATTCTTTTGTTAGATCGGTGACTCTTGTAGCTTAATTATTTTTTTTTGGCTTCTTTTGGCCGGAGTGGTCAGTGTCGAAGTTGACAATGATCTATGGTTGAGGATTGTTTATCTCGATCTGATGGTTGGGATTTAATTTCTCCCAGCTTCTGGCTTCATCTCAATCTAATGGTCCTGGACTGTCCCGAAAACTTCATCAACGAACATAATTCCTCCTAACCTCTTTGTATTTATACTTGGATTCCAACTGAACCAATATCGTTGATCTATGCCTTTGGTCAGTGATCGTCAATTTTCATATCTCCCAACTGTAATAGAGTTTCCTCACAGTTATGAGGGTGTTCTCTAGTTGATCTGTTGGGAATTAGATCCCAATAGCACTTTTGCAATGTGTTTTCCCTTCTGAGCTTCGGGTTAACATTATTTTTCTCCCTACTTCACATCAATGACAATATCATACCATTGTGTCCAACATTCTCCCCCTTTAGCATTGATGGAAACCTTTTTCTTTTTGAAATTTATGCTCTTATCAATTTACTCCCCCCTTGACAGTAATGGCAGAGGGGATCTTTCTTTTCTCCCCCTGTGGTAATGCTCCCCCAGACCATGTGCCCCTTATGATACGATTTTATGGTTTTTAATGAGGTTTTTGAATTACTCCTAATTTCTGTCGAAGATTTTCAAAAGTACTCCTGGGCAAAGGTTTTGTTAAAATGTCTGCAATTTGTTCTTTGGTGTCTACATACACTATTTTAACTATTTTTTGGGTAACCTAATCTATTAGGAAATGGTATTTATTTGGGATGTTTTTGGTTTTAGAATGCATTACTGGATTTTTAGATATGCTTATGGCACTAGTGTTATCACAATTAATAGTAATGGGATTATCATATCTTATTTGTAAATCTTCTTATGTTTACTTCATCCAAAGAACTTGTGTGCAAGAGGATGCAACAACAATGTATTATGCCTATGTTGTAGATAGTGATGTGGATGTTTTCTTCTTACTTAGCCATGCTACCAGATATTTTCTTGGAAAAAATGCTACTCCACTGGTGCTTTTTCTATCATATATACTACCGTCCCAATTTGCATCAGTGTTTAGATTGAAGTCTTTATCTTTTGGACACCATAATCCAAGTTATAAGGTGACTTTAAGATATCTGAATATTATTTTTACTGCTTTTAAGTGAGTTTCTTTAGGTGCATATTGGAATCTCCCCATGATTCCTACAACCTATATGATATTAGGTCTTGTTGTTGTTGAATAGAGAAAACTTCCAATCATTGATCTGTATATTGTTTGGTCCACTTTTGGTGAATCATCTTCTAGGCTTAGTTTACATCCAATGACCATGGGAGTACGCATAGGTTTATTCTCCTCCATTTGGAATTTCTCTACCATTTCCTTGGCATATTTGGCTTGGGAAACGAATATTCCATTTTCTCTTTAATTTACTTGTAAACCTCATAAAAAGGATAGTTCTCCCAACATAGACATTTCAAATTCTTCTTGCATTTTGGTTGCAAAGTTTATGCTTAGTGTAGTAAGATTACTTCCAAATATGTTGTCATCTACATATACCACCACAACAATCATGTTTTGATGCTCAATTTTGATGTATAAGTTGTTATCAGTAGTCCCTCTCTTATATCCTTGTTTTTGCAGGTACTAATCAAGCCTTGAGAACCATGCTCTAGGGGATGTTTAAGACCATACAGAGCCTTTTTTAGCTTGCACACATTGTCCTGATTTTATGTTAACATGAATCCTTTTGGTTGCTCAACATAGACTTCTTCTTCTAGTGTTCCATTAAGTAATGCTCATTTGACATCCATCTGATAGATTTTGAAATTTCTGAAGCATGCAAATGCCAGGAACATTCTGAAGGCTTCAAGTCTTGCTACTGGAGCGAAGGTATCTTCAAAATCAATACCTTCTACTTGGGAATATCCTTTTCAAAATAATATGGCTTTGTTCTTTATAATCTCCCCATTTTCATTTAGTTTGTTCTTGAAGATCCACTTGGTTCCTATCACATTCTTGTCCTTGGGTCTTGGAACTAGTTCCCAAGTCTGATTCTTCTCTATTTGGTCTAGTTCTTCATTCATTGCTTTTATCCAATCTTTACTTTTGATAGCTTCTTTAACTAACTTAGGTTCTATTAGGGATAATATTGCTTGTTCTGAGTCAAAAGCGAGTTTCCTTCTTATTTCCACTCCTGTACTTTTATCTCCAATAATATGTCTTTCAGGATGATTCTTTTGAACTCCTTTTGATGGAGCTCTTGGCAAGGGCGTTTCTTCATTGTCTTCTTCATCAATATGTGGTTCATTTTCCTGTGTTTCATTTTTATCATCTTCTTGTTGATATTTTACATCATCATCTTCCTGTTGAGATTTTACATCAATGCCTTGGGATATACTCTTTTTTAGATCATCTATCTTTACATTGGAACTTTCCACTATCTTTAGTAGTATAAAATTATAACATATGTATTATTTCTTATTAGATGAATATCCTAAGAATATTCCTTCATTGGATCTTGGATCAAACTTTCCTAGGTTATCTTCATCATTCTTTATGTAACATTTACTTCCAAAAGTTTTAAAGTGTTTTACAGATGTTGGCCTTCCAAACCATAGTTCATAAGGGGTTTTGTCATGGTTGGGTCTCAACTGAGCTCTATTAAGTATGTGGACTGTTGTGTAGATTGTGTCTCTCAAGAATTTGTCTGGCAACTTGGCTTCATTTAGCATGGTTCTTGTTGCTTCTTGAACTGTTATGTTTTTCCTTTCTACCACTCCATTCTATTGAGGAGTCCTGGGAGATGAAAAATTGAAATTTTCCACTATCTTTAGTAGTATAAAATATAACATATGTATTATTTTCTTATTAGATGAATATCCTAGTAAGAATATTCCTTCATCGGATATTGGATCAAACTTTCCTAGGTTATCTTCATCATTCTTTTTATGTAACATTTACTTCCAAAAGTTTTGAAGTGTTTTACAGATGTTGGCCTTCCAAACCATAGTCAGTTCATAAGGGGTTTGTCATGGTTGGGTCTCAACCAAGCTCGATTAAGTATTTGGACTGCCAGGGTATTGTGTCTCTCAAGAATTTGTCTGGCAACTTGGCTTCATTTAGCATGGTTCTTGTTGCTTCTTGAACTGTTATGTTTTCCTTTCTACCACTCCATCTATTGAGGAGTCCCGGAGATGAAAACTATCCTTTGATACCATGATTTTCACATAATTGAATGAACTCTTTAGAGGTGAATTCTCCATTTTCTGATCTCAAAGCATTTAATTTGAGATCCGCTTTCATTTTCTACAAGGGGTTTGTATATTTAAAATTTCTCAAAGTGTCTTGTGATTTTTCTTTAGAAAGAATACCTGTGTCAATCTTGTGTGATCATCAACAATCAACATAAAATATTGTTCACCATAAGTACTTTTGTTTCTGGTTGGTCCACATAGATCTGTGTGAATAATCTATAATGGTTTTGTTGTGGAATTCTCTTTTGTTTTGAACCCAACTCTTGTTTGCTTTCCTTTTTGACACAATGTTTACAAATAGAACTAAGGTTTAATCACTTTTGTGGTCCCTAATCAGCTTTTTCTCGCTATTTTGACTGCTTCCTCGGCCAAAGCTAAATGTCCCAACCTTCTATGCCATATGCATCTTTCATCTACTTGGCTTAAACAACATTTTTCTTCATCATCTATATTAAGGATGTACACATTGCTAGATGTTCTTGGTGCAATTGCCATTATCTTTCCAGTGTCCTTTTTTCCAATCTCACATTTCTAAGAATCAAAAAGTAAGTATGTGACCGGGATCACTTGTCTCAATTTGCACTTAGGAGAATAAGCTCATTTTCTATCAAAAGTACATCTTCTTCTTTGGTTTTATTATTTCCTAAACTAACAATGCATTTTCTCAATATCTTGGTTGACATGTTATCTCCAAAAGTTACTTTTCCTTTTTCTTCTTGTCAACTGGAGAAATTTACTTTGATCTCTAGTCATGTGTTTGAAACATCCACTATCAAAATACCAATCGACATCCTTTGATTTCTTCATATATACATCAGACTAAGGTTTGCTTTTCTTCCATACTTTTATTATTGGGAATATTTATCCTTTTATCATAATTTGGCAATCTACATTCACTAATTTTATGACCATAGTTGTTGCATTTTTAACATTCAACATTGTAGTCTTGTAAGGAAGAGGAGCATTTTGCATTATATTTATTATTTCCATATCTTTGAACATTCCTTGTATTGAACTCTCTATAAGATTTACAGTGTATTGCTTTATGTCCAAAATTTTGCAGGAATAACAATAACCTAGGAAGATATATTGATTTATGTTGGAGGGATTCCTTCTGATGCAGATACCCATATGACATTAGGTCGAGTCAAGCCGTGGAATAGATATAGATATGTGCCTCTCCCATTCCCACATTATAACTCAATCACATCAAATATTACCAGGAAATAGGTGAGAAGTGTTTCGAACATAGTTGAAAATGACCTTAACAACAGTAAAGTGCCCCAAATATGTATTCCCAAGTGGAGTACTCGATGAACTTTTGTACCACTAGATTGTTCCAATCCTTACTTGAATCAAGTCAAGGTGTTGAAAGAAGGTGTGTGTGTGGGGTCATTCCCACATAGGCCCAATATATATCGCAGACTCACCTCAATAATAATAATAATAATAATAACACACACAATATCATTATCAATAATATATATATATATATATATATATATTCGAAGAGGTTGAAATCTTGTCCTGGTTTTTATGGTATTGAGTGCACTTCTCTACTAAGTTGTATCAAGAGACTAATATATATGGGTCAATATTGTAGGTTCAAAATATATATAACTGATTGTAGGCTCGTCTCTAGTGTGTTGGTTACATATATATATATTTCCTGCTGAGAATGGGATGGGTCTATTATTTCTATCTATTCTCGGGTCCTCTATCATATAACAATACCTAAACCTATTCTCTCTCTACCTAGATCTCTTTATACTTCTTCTCTCTATAACTAAACCTATATCTATCAATATAGAAACCTATTACTGCTAGAGGGGTGTGGTACAATCACCAATGGCTAGTAATCTCCTCATCTCATGTTCATCTACGGATTACTAACACACCATAAGAAATTGATAAAAGGTAACCTCTCCTTATATCATGTATGGAGGACAGTCATTTCAGGTATGGAAGACAACTAGATCATGTATGGAATAACGAGGACAACCAGCTCATGTTCATCTTGTGTATAGACCAATCGCCAGTCATATACAAGCAATAACCAATGGACAATAAGAAATATCATGTATGGAATAACGAAGATAGTCATCTTAGGCAATCACCAACCCATGGACAATAATCCCATGTATGGAGGACAATCATCTCTCATCTCGTGTATAGGATAACGAGGACAATCACCAATGGCAACAGGCAATAAATAATGGCCCGTCATCGAACAATCGGATACACTCACCCAATGGCAATCATCCATACAATCACCAACCCACGGACAGTTAGATACAATCACCAATGACAATCACCCATGGCTAGTGATGGCGGCTTATATGGACTGATGGACAGTCATCTCAGCTCGGGTAACCAATGGTCAGTCAGCTTAGGAAACCACCACCCAACCGTCCTGGCCAGTTCTCTTGTATCGCATTCTTGGATAGTAAGCTTCTATTGCATGGGATAACTGCTCATTGGGGGATAATGAAAAGATGCACATCTTGGGGGGAGGAATGCACCATGATCGAACCAGTCATAGTATGGGCCATCGATGCCATTTCTTTCAATACTGATGGGATTAGTTGGGAAACATAGATTAGGTATTGGGGGTCTGGCCAAGTCCAGGAACATTCTATCCTATTTGTTTTCAGTTCATGAATCTCTATTCATTGATTCGTCCAAGGGCATTAATCGCTAGTGGGTTTTGTTCCAATTGCCATTGGCTATGTATAAGTGGGTATTGGATGAACGAGAATTCATTGCCTACCCTTTTTATCCATGCCCAGGGCCTATCATTGGTCTATCGATCTCTGCCCTGTACCTTGAATTGGTTTTTCATTAGCTTCGTCTTTGTAACTAGCTCTGTATGTTTTCCCTTCACCTTTGCCTTTGAACCAGTGCCCATCGATCGTCTGGTCTTGGTTGTGGGCGAGGAGAGTAGTAGAAGGAAGAATGTAGTAGATGGGAAAACAAAGCTTCGATCATTTCGTGTTGGACGATCCTGACCTACAACTGCCTAGGGATTGGGTGGGAATAATATCCACCATGTAGGGAAATGGGAAAATGGAGCTTGCTTTTTATAAATCTCGCTAAGAAACTCCATGCTAGGCCAGGTGGTCCCTAATAATATTTCTATTTCTATTTCTTTCGGGATGGTTTGTTTGCTTAGGGTCCTGGGATTTTGGTGACATAACTTGTTTATGCCTAGGCCTAAGCTTTGAGCCATGCCTTTCTAAAATCCGACTTATAATGAAATCAGGATTGATTCAGAGACTTCCTCTCCATTGCATCCCCTATATTGAGATCTGATTCTATTTTGGGCCCTGTCGATCTATCTAAGAACTGCCTTGGGTTCATATCACCTGGGCCAGATAATGAAAAGCGGGGAGAAACATGGGAAGGCAAAGGCGCAAGACGAAATAACTCATTAACCTGTTCCCATCTCAAGTGACAGTAACCCAAAAGAGCACATAGGAATCAATACTCCAACAATATCAATGGATCCCTTTTTGTACTTTGGACCTGACAACTAGCATGATATGTTATTTTGGTCTATAAATATAAATGTATAAGGATTTTGTAATCTCACTCCTCTCGAATGGACCTTACGGATTTCAGACGTATGAAACCACCCTCGGTGGGCATCTTACTTACAAGGGTTTCTCCGCCCACATTGATAGTTGGAATCTTATATTATATTTCACCAACCGCTGAATCACTGTCTAATTCGTGGTGAATTGGCTCACCCGTCCTGGTCGGTGGGCCTAATCATTCAAGGTGGGGGATAATCTTCCCTTCCCGCACAGCCATTCTGAATCGTGATTGACACCTAGGTTTCTATTCTTTTCATTAGTAGAAAGTGTGGATTTTTGTTTATTTGGGATAGTTTCAAATGGTATTGTTCTTGTTTTCTTTTCTTTTCTATTTATGGGTTTCTTAAGAACATATGCATAGCTGATTTTCTCATTTTCTTGTTTTGTAGAGTGATCATATCCTAGTCCTGTCGTATCATTTGATCATCTCTGACTGCTAAGAGTGTTATTCAATATTTTTGACTTGTTTTCGAATTTAGACTTAATATCTTCTTTTTCTAGTTTCCCTTTTAGTTGAACTATTTCATTCTCTAATACCTTACACATTTGTCATTTTTCACTGAGTTCTTTATTCAATATTTCTTCTTTTCTTTGGGTCTCTTGGAGTTGAGTTCTAACTTAGTAATCAATTGTTCTGACTCGCTGATGTTTTTGGAAATTTCCTTCTCTCTTGATTTAGTAGCTTCTTCAATCTCTAGAAGCTCTTCCCTTAGTACCCTGTTTTGTTTTTTAGTTTTTCTCAGCTCTTCAATTACACGAAATAATTCTTCTTCGAAGTTTACTTCTTCTTCATCTTCCAAATGACTATCATCTTGGGTTTTTATTTCCATAAATAGAACCTCTGGCTCCTCTTCTTCATTTTCCTTTGATGAACTATTGTCTTCTTGGGTAAAGAATGTTTTTTTGCCATAGTTGAAACATATTAGAGGAATCTTTCCTTTGTATTTTTCAGTCCCTTTCTTGAGTTTCTTTACGAAGTTGGTAGTTTCTTCATCAGATATATTTGATAACTCGTCATTGGTCTTTTGATCCTGCCCCATCTT
Source organism: Picea sitchensis (assembly GCA_010110895.2). Taxonomy (NCBI): domain Eukaryota; kingdom Viridiplantae; phylum Streptophyta; class Pinopsida; order Pinales; family Pinaceae; genus Picea; species Picea sitchensis. Next base: position 380,111 of record SNQJ01S0007055.1, read on the forward strand.
TGTTTTAGATTCTTTAAACGTTGTTTATCTTTTTTATGGTTTTTCATTCCCTGTTCTCATTTCATATGCTGTAAAAATTCCATGAAGTTGATCAACTGTGAGTTGGTCAAGTTATGGCATATCTTCAATTGTAGAAATCTTGGCATCATATCTCATAGGCAATGACCTTAATATATTTTGCACAATAGGTCTATCTGTAAGTTCTTCTCCTGGTGCTCTGATTGAATTAACCACTTCATCTACCCTATGAAAGTATTCAATAGTGTTCTCTTCTTCTTTCATTTTCAGATTTTCAAACTAAGTTATATAGGTCTGTAGTTTGGCTTCCCTGACTTTGTTATCTCCTTCATATACAACCTCCAATTTGTCCCAGATTTCTTTAGTTGACTTACAATGCATAAACTTCACACATATAGAATTTGTCAATCCTCATAGAATTGCATTAACTTCTCTTGAGTTGTCATTGCATATTTTCTTTCCTGCAACATCTTTGGGTGGAGTAGTTGGTGCAGTGTAGCCATCTACAACAGATTTCTAGATATCAAAACCAAGATCTAACATGAAGCTTTTCATTCTTATTTTCCATAGAGCATAGCCACCTCCATTGAACAGTGGTGCTTTTTTGTTAGACAATCCCTCTTGTTGATCCATCTTTAGGATCTACCTTCCAGTTGTTAGACCGTGTTGAAGGCACCCGCTCTGATACCAATTGTTGGAATACTGTGAGGGGGGGTGAATCTATATTACCCTTTTTCAACAATTAGAAATTACTTTTATATTTTTTTAATTACCACAATAGATCAACACTGGACTTGTATGTAAAATCAATTATATAAATATAATTAATAGGAATTACAAGGTTTTTATGAAGAATAGTGAAGGAAACCAATCCTTTTTAGAGAACCAACTCTAACAGACACAAACCCCCTTCTTCAGGGCACCAACCCTAGGAAGCACCAACTCCCTTGTTTTTAGGGCACCAACCCTAGGAACCACCCACTCCCTTATCTTTAGGGCACCAACCCCAGGAAGCACCAACTCCCTTAAATTACACTTACTTAGTAAAGGATATGAATCCTTATGTGCTCCTCCCTTCCACCCTCACTTCATAAGAATCATTAGTTCTTCTTCTCAGACTCTACTCTTGTTTTGATCTTCTTATCTGGACTACATAGACACTTTCTTCTCACCATTATTTCTCTTTTATACAATATTTCAACTGGTGTGAGCTATGAATCATTGTGTCCCTTGGTTTGGACCATCACACCTCTTCATTTTAAATTAACAATAATCTCTATTAATTCAAACATTATCATGAAGGCTTTTTAATTTAGTGAGAGTGCTTTTCATAAATAGATCACAGATATGGATCGATTTCTTTTAACTCAATCCCATGCCTCTTTATTTCATTCTTCAATGTTTATTTGAACAGATCTAATCTTTTTTATTTGCATTGTAATCCATTGCAAGTGTTGGATTACTTAAGATAAATCAGGACAAAGTCCAAATCCTATATAGTTCAACGTCCCTTCTTGACTGGGATAAAATTCTTACTCTGTGTAAAATTTCGCACAAAAAACTCTTTGGGACCTCTATTCCATACGACCATAGGTAGTGTCCAGGTGCTACACCAAACAAATGCTTAATCACTTGTCAAGATCAACGGTCACATTTTAATTGCATGATGAGATGGATGACTATTGTTACTTCAAAACTTTGTCCTTCACGACTTCCAACCTCTGCAATCATTCAACCTTCCGGAGTGCATTTCGCCGAAGTAGATTAGATGGTTGATATTTGTTCTTTCGTTAGATGGATGATCCTGGCTTGTCCAGAGGTTTCAAACAAATCAACAACCATGAATTAATCTGCAGTTGAGTGGACGGTTCTCGTTTACTTCGGGAATTCGGAGCTTCGAGACTCCTACTTTTGCAGCTTTCCAACTCTTCCGGAGCAAATTTCATTGAAGTACATATTATTTATTTACTCGTAGATCAGATGGTTCTATCTTAATTTGTGGTTGAGTGGACGATCTGCGCAACCTCAACAAGACTTGTTGTTAATTGACTTCTCATTGTGCGCTTTTAGGATCTCGACCGTGAATCTTCCTTCTCGAAGGAAGGTCGGATCTTACTTTGGAGCTTCGGCACTCCGGGACTCCGGGTTACTAGAACTCT
>SNQJ01S0007055.1:406585-417220 GCA_010110895.2 Picea sitchensis
CTTCCTTGTTCACAAGATTTCCTGCTTGAAATACAACCTTAACCCTTATTACATGTGACAAATCCTAAGACTTCTTGCACGACGTTGTTACTATTCTATTATATGCTACATTGTCGGTATCAAACATTATTAATTTTTGATAATTTTCAAAGAAAACTAATTCGGGAATACTAAATTCTGCATGACTACTACATATACTTCACCTTGCTTCCCACGTATCTATACTTGGTTGCATTTATTCCCATTCCAACGTGGCAGAGACTACGCTGCTATGCAACACTTGTTAACAAATAACTATTAATCATTTTTAGACCAATAATTTTAACATATTAACTATTCCTTTTTTCCTTTATACACATGATTCATATACCATTATAATGGTACTCTTGAAATGAAATACAATGCTTATAGAAAAAATGGTACTCTTGAAATGAAATACAATGCTTATAGAAAAATATTCTAGATGGTTTTCTTGGGCGTTCCTTTCCCGGGTATGCTAGTTTGATGTGCATTACGGGAAGAGAGTGCGCCCTACTGTCTCCTGTATTGAGCATCATATGAATGGGAAGAAAAAAGTGAAAATGTGGTGCAACACTCGCGCCCTTTTTATCATTTTTCAAAGTTCAAACAAAGAGGAAGCGGAAAGACGAGCAGAGAAATACGCGGCGGTGTTGCTGCAAAGAGATTCGAAGTCCGCCCCCTCTCCATGTCTGTTTTGTGCAGAACCAGGGTTTCTATACTATTGAGAGAGATTCACTTCAATCTCGTGATCCTCTGTAGGCTCTGATTTCTCTGTTTTGTGCAGGCCCAGGGTTTATATACTATGGAGAGATTCACTTCAATCTCGTGATCCTCTGTAGGCTCTGATTTTGAAAAGGGAGAAAAGAGAGATTTTTAAAGAATGGAAAAGCATGGTCGCGAGCTAGTTTCTCCTCCGGAGGACGCGATATCCAGAGCGCGCTTCTCCCTTCACTCTAACAAACTCCTGGTTTCCTCTTGGGATTCTGTATGAAACTCTTCCTTCCTTTCCTCTCTACTATGTGGTTAATTAAATATGCCCGTAATCTAATGCAATGCAACGCATATGTGCTTTTTGATGTCCATCCATCTTTGTTGTGGAGTCTGTAATGTGTGGTTGTGTGATTTGCAGAGTGTTACGCTATACGACGTTGATGAGAATGTCGCTAGAGTTAAATTTTCACATCCCACTCAACCTTTGGACTGCTGCTTTCTGGATGATTTCAATGGATTGAGTGGTGACTCAGATGGCACTGTTAGAAGGTATTTATCTACTCTAACATAGGCAGTTGCCCGTGGTTGAAGAATCAATTTAATAATAATATTATCATTTGCTTGTTGGGCAGAATAAGACTATTTCACACACAATAGTATTTGGAGTTGCAGTGCTGCCCACTAGCACTAGCTAAGAATAAGCTCCATAGAGTTCAGGGTTGTTCTCTGTACATTGACAATTCCGTTTTAGTTCAAAGCCTGGATAAATCTCGGACTGCCCTGTATCGCACAATTTGTAGTTAGGATAAAAGATAGATGTAAAGAGACAAACTGGCGTAACTGAACCAATCCCACCCAATGTCACCTCGATATGAAGGTTCTTTTTGTTTAGGGAGGTAAAGCTCAGGGGAGACGTCCCCGGTGACTTGGGGTTTTGAGAAGGCAAAGGATTGAAGGCTAAAAGATAAATTCCCCCTCACAAGTCACCACCGAGCAGATAGTCCGGCTAACCACCAATAAAGAGAAGTACAACCAAGAGATAGAGATGCACCTGCTTGAGACAAAGCAACAAGAAATAGATATATGCAAGCTTACTCCCTTGGTTAGTACTTCATAAAGTCAATGCCTATCTCATATATAAGCAATTGAATAATGAATATTGACGAAGTCAATATTTATAAAATAGCAATGATGCACAATGTCACTTCTTCAATAAATGCTAAAAAAACGTGGCATTCAATGTGACAATCAACACTTCATTCAAGTAATCCCTTAAATAACCATTCAATTGCTCACAAGTAGGACGATTAGCTGCACAATAATGTTAATAACAAGAGATGACAACAACAATAAGTTAGTAGGGTTAGTCTTAGGCTAGGGTTAGAATAGTTAGGGTTTTGTTCAAAGTATTAAGAGTTGTTTTTGATCATAGTACTCACAGGCTAGGTCTTAGATCAGTGCATTCCTAGGGTTAATGGAGTCAAAAGGAGGACGTAGAGGTTGAAGGATCAAGGAAGATAGTAAGACTAAGGACGGGAGGGTCAAGCCTTGAAGTGTTGCTATGGCAAGGCCTCAAGGACAAAACCCTAGGGAGAGAGACTCACTTTGGTGTAGGGGAACTAGGCCTCAGTGCTCTCTCCTGCTTCCTTAGGTCAATGGCAAAAAACGGCTAGCTCAGAAAGTGGCAGAAAACTAAGACAAGAGGTTTTGCAGGTAACGTGTTGCTATGGCAAGGCTTTACCAGCAAACCCTAGAAAAACGACTCATCAAGGTGTAGGGGAACTAGGCCTTAATGCGTCTTCCCCTTTTTAGCCCAATAAGAAAAATGACTAGCTTGGAAGAGGAAGAAAAGAGTGTTGCTAAGGCAAGACTCTATCCTTCTTCAATAAATGGCTCAAAATCTTGACGGGGACATGAGACAAGGACCTACAATGTGTGCTTGTCACCTAGGGTTTATTTAGCAAATCATAACAATATATGCAAGAAATAACAATACAACCATTCAATTAAGAAGTTTTGCAGNTCAATGGATATCCTTTGATACTAGGGAGACCAATAAGTGAATTTAGTGTGTGAAGTTCTTCTCTTGTGTTATGTTTTCTGCATGTGTGCTTTAAAATTCGATAATTTTGTGAAATATCTGTCACAATCATCCTTGTTTGGAATTTGACATCTTTGCCTTTCAAAGAACATACAAGGCAATCTCCTAGATGTTGTTGGTGTTTTTTTTTTAATTTATTTTTATTTAACCTGAAAAAATATTGAATGTGAATGCCATATTTCTTGGTTTGAGAAGCAACTGGAAATATGACCATTTCGAAAATGTCTTTTCAGAGAAATGACTGTCTAGCCACCATCTCTCCAAGCATTCTTGGGGTTTTAGCTCATTGCATTCTGCTCATCTAATGGGATCCTGGTCATGCTATTTAACATTGTCAAAGCTTTGGTGTAGTAGACCATAAATTATGCTGAATCTTTGGGATTTGCAATTTTCTCTTGAATCAACAATTCGTTTTGGGGGATTATTTGTTACTGTATTATATTTTGTTCAGCACAAGTATTCATATAGATTGTTTTTTATTATAATATCTAAAATATGTTTTAACCTATCAGGTATAATTTCAGTACCCAAAAGGAAGACATATTGGGGAAACACGAGGCTTTAGTAAACAGTGTTGAATTTTCAGAGGTTACAGGTATGCAGACATCTTTGGTTTTTATTTGTTAATTCACGATGAAGATTACTGAGATGAAAAAGTTTGGTAACGATTTCAAGCCATTGGTTTTTGTTTCAACTCCATGGAGTCATTGAACATGTAAACAATTTATATATTATAACCAAAGTTGAGTGTACTTTTGGACAAGTACCTCTTCCCCCTATTGACATGCCTAGGATGATATTTCTAATTTTCTATGATTCTCTTTCTTGAATTCTTGAGATATTTGGATTTGAAGTTAATTATAGATAGTTGCTATTAATTCCTGTTCTTATACATTAAGGCATCTACAATGAACTAAATGTTTTTCGTGGTGTAGGTCAAATCATAACGGGAAGCTGGGATAAGAATTTAAGATTTTGGGATGCTCGTGTTGCAGATGGTAGTGAAAGAACTGCAGTTCACAAATGTGAACAACCGGCTATTGTGGAATGTATGTCACTTGCTGGCTACTATCTAGTTGTGGCTAGTGGTATTACAACAATTAACATTTATGACCTTCGTAATGTATCAAGGCCCATGCAAGAAAGACGATCCCCTTTGAAATATAAAACTGTGTCTATTGGATGCTATCCAAACCATCTAGGTAACCTTTCACTACCCAATTGGATTTCATGTTATTGTGATTTGTTACAGTTTGCTATTTTTTTATAGGATATACTTTCAAAATGAAGAATCCTTGACACTTGTTTAGGTTTTATATCTGATTGTCACAAGGACTTTTTGATTTTATTGATGCAAAACAGAGGAAATATAGTCATATACACAAATGTGTAAGCTTCTTTGTTATAGAGATATCAAATAGTTACTATTTTTTAAACTATGGCTCATTTTTCTTTAGCATTTAGTTTGATGGCACCTAGACTTATGTTGTTTTTAAACAATAATGGTTAATATTTGCATTAAAAAGAATTTGTGGCTGAGCCAGTTAGCATAATGATAGAGAATTTAGAGTTTGACTGCAAACTACAGGTATAAATATCACAAAAGGGAAAAGTTTTCTTCCAAAAACTGATTTATCCACTCTTCCCAAACCCTATGCCTATGGTTCTGGCAAGTATATTTCCGTACATATTTATTTAACAAAAAAACTACTTGATAAACCATGGAAATTTTAGAAAATTACATCAAGTCTGGCCCTTAGTACATTTATTCCAGCATGGTTCTCCATGGCGTGTGTACCTGGGTGCATGTCCATGTCTATCAAAGATCCTGCCATATCCTGTCCTGCCACAAAGTTTCTAGGCACTTTGTATGGACAGTGGTGAGAAGACACTTACTCCTTTAGCTGAAATGAACCTGACTGCATGGGCATTGCTGGAAGATGTAGATAGTTTGCAATCCTACATACAAGCTTATATGTGGAGTCCATCTTGTCTGTGAATTCCTCATCCTTCCTTTGGTGACTATGCATAAAGTAGACATGCACTATTCATCAATGTTGCAAACATCGACATCAGCAAAATATTGCCGAGGGTCCGAAAACGAAAATATCGGCAACATTGGGGAAAATATTGAAAAATATCGGAAAATGTCATAAGAATGGAAAACAATGTTGTAACAATGAAAATATTGGAAAATATCGCCGAACCTGATTTTGTCGATAATATCGCCAACATTGCAATATTATCGTGATGTTGGTAACACTGCTATTCATTATCTTGAAGCATTGACAATTGGATGTCGGTTCAATTGCTCGATGGTCTTGGATTTGAGCCTCCTCTGTAAATTTGTAGTCCTATTCCTCTTGCCACTACAACCACCTCCTAGATGAATTGGATACGTCACTTTGCACTTCTGATATTTGATGGTCACACCCTCTTACGACTTTCCTTGCATTTGTCAAGTCACACGTGACACATCAGTCCAACCAGCCGTGGTTTGCCATGGTTATCTGGATCTCATAGAAAGAAGGATTTGCACAGATTGATGCCCAAAGAGCTTGCAAGAGACAAAGTTCCTTCATAGACAAACCACCTAGGGGATGAACTATTGACTGTTGAATTTTTAATGCTTAGCTCATGCACATGTAGTTTATTTCATTTAGCATGTACTTGAACTATAAACAATGCAGCAATACCATACACAAGTGCTGCAATAACCAAGATCACAAGAAGAATAACCATGCACAAGAACACAAGAAGTATCCTGGGAAAACCCTTCTCAATCAAGGGAAAAACCCAACAATCCTATGCTATATTCTCAAGAGAAGATCCCCCACACCATAGACCTTAGCACACAAGAGGGTGCATACCAAAACCTAGAAACTAGTGCCCAAGAGAGGTGCGCACTTCAGTCGTACAAGTGTTTTTTGAAATTCTGAGATAGTGAGAGTGTGTGATCCACAATGGGGATCCACTCTTATTTATAATTTTATACAAGAACTGACACAACAAAAGGTGTGTCTATTGGCACAATAGGGCTGACCTCATTAACTCAATAATATAATTAATCATTACACAATATTCATTATCTTTCATATGGTGGGGCCGATTTGTACCCTTCACAACATAATTAGGGTTACAAGTAAATCTTACTCTCAGACAATATATCAAGGATCTTTCTCATCCTCTAGTGCTCAGCCACTAGGGACACGTCCACCTGTGCTTAGCCACAGGGACGTCACACTCAATAGATCACTCAACTGAGTCCATAGGAGTACCATCTGGAGCACCATCTCAAGCCGACTCAACTAAGTCCATATGAGTACAAGGCATGAGACCATCTCAAGCCGACTCAACTCAGTCTAGAGGAGTGCAAGGTAGGAGACCATCTCAAGTCATCTCAACTTAGTCCAGAGGAGTATACAAGAGACCACACGTCATCACAACTCAGTCCAGAGTCCGATGCACACCCATCACATGGGCACACCCAACACTTGGGCTCTCTCTCATAGATGTCTCAACTCAGTCCAGAGTAGAACGATCTGGAGGATGTCTCATGAAGCTGCAATCAACAACACTCCCTCTCAGCTAGGGAGGCATTCTCCACCAGGCCAAGTCTCTCATGGAAGTACTCGAACTTTGTCTTGGCAAGCGGTTTGGTGAAGACATCTGCAACTTGCTCATGTGTAGAAAGGTACTGCACGTGTACTGCTTTCCTCTGCACCATATCTCTGATGTAATGGTATTTGATCTCAATGTGTTTCGATTTATAGTGAAACAAAAGATTCTCTGAGAGCTTCACATAGCTTTGGTTATCGCAATGGATAACGTTGGAATCCATCTCATGACCAAATAAATCTGCAAGGAGCTTGCGAAGCCACACTGCTTTGCGGACTGCCACACATAGCGCTATGCACTCTGCTTCTGCGGTACTCAAAGCCACAGAGCTTTGTTTCCTACTGCACCAGGAAACGACGACAGATCCAAAAGTAAAACAACAACCAAATGTGCTCTTCCGGTCCACTGCGCTCCCTGCCCAATCTGCATCGACATATCCCTGCAATCTCATGTCTACACCGGAGGCATATCTCAGGCCATATCCAACTATGCCTCGTAGATATCTCAGCACATGCTTCGCTGCTATCCAGTGAGTCTGTCTCGGCTGACTCATAAACTGACTGAATACATTCACTTCATAGCATATATCAGGTCTGGTGTTAACCATATAAATCAATGATCCAATCAGTCGTCGGTAAAGATGTGGATCAATCTTGCCTGAATCGGTAGAAGCCTCATTCATTTTCTTCAGATCCATCACCATCGGTGTAGGCATGGACTTGCAGTCTGTCATATCGAATTTCTTCAATATCTCCACTGTATATTTTCCTTGGCTTAGGAAAATCTCATTAGTCCTCAACCATACTTCTAGTCCCAAAAAGTAGTGCATCATACCTAGATCCTTCATCTCGAATTTAGAAGTCAATGCACGCTTGCATTCAACAATAAGACTTTCTGGACCGGTGAGGAATAAATCATCAACATACAGGACCAAAATCATTCACTCCTCACCAACAATATGGTAGTATAGGTTTGGATCAGCAACACTCTGTTGAAGCCCAAACTCATTAGGAATCCATCCATCTTCTCGTACCAAGCATGAGGTGCCTGCTTTAGTCCATACAAGGATTTTTTCAACCTGCACACATGAGACTCCTTCTCATATATCACGAATCCATCTGGCTGCTCGATGTAAACTTCTTCCTCAATCTCACCATTGAGAAAGGCTGTCTTTACATCCATCTGATGTAGTCTCCAACCCATGGATGCAACTAGGGCAATAATGGTACGGATGGAAGTGTATCGGGCTACAGGAGCAAATGTCTCCTCATAATCTATTCCCTCCACCTGAGAGAATCCTCTGGCCACAAATCTCGCTTTGTATTTCTCGACACTTCCATTAGTTGCATGTTTGATTTTATAGATCTACTTGGAAGTCACCACAAACTTCCCTTCCGGTCTTGGAAAAATATCCCACACATCATTCTTCATGATGGACTGATACTCTTCTGTCATGGCATCTTGCCATACTTCCTGCTTCTCTATGAAAAGAAGGCTCAGTATCAATGATGTGGCTCATAGTCGAAATGTAGTTCGAAAATCTCTGTGGTCTCTTGCTCTCTCGGAATGTACCTCGAGGAGCTGCATGTCCCTCTGCCTCCTGCAGAGTCTGTCGAGCCCAAGCAGGCCTTTTATGGCCTACTGCAATGTCTCTGGGAACATCAACTGGAGCTACGGGATCAACTGGATCAATGATTGTCTCCCTCTAAACTACTGAAGGGGGAGAAGGTACTATCTTGCTCTCAATCTCTATCTGAGATTCTCTGGATCTTCGAAAGGCTATCTCTTCCTTAAAGGTGACATCTCTGCTCACCTTAATCTGTCTCTGACCAGGGATGTAGATCCGATAAGCTTTCGAAGGTTCACTGTACCCCACAAATGTACCCTTTCTGCCTGAAGGGTCTAGCTTGGTCCTCTTCTCCCTGGGTACATGTATGTATACCAGACACCCAAATATCCTGAAGTGTCCAACCTCAGGCTTCACTCCGGTGAAGGATTCTTCGAGAGTCATGTTCTTCAAAATTTGATGAGGAATCCTCCTGTTCTAAACATACACAACTGTCATGGATGCTTCTGTCCACAAAATCATAGGTAGATTCTGATCATGTATCATCGCTTTGGTTGCCTAAATGATGGTTTTGTTCTTCCTCTCTGCAACCCCATTCTGTCGAGGGTTATAAGGAACGGTGTACTCCGTCTTGATCCCTGCCTCAATACATAAATAACTGAAATCCCCGGAGGTGTACTCTCCTCCATTATTTGATCTTAGCACCTTGATCCTCCTCTCGGCCARGTTYTGAACCTGAGCTTTAAACTCTTGAAATTTCRCAAGGACTCCATCCTTGGTCTTCAAGAAGTAAATCCACGTCTTCCGAGAGTGATCATCAATGAAGAGCACATAGTACAAATATCCGTTCCAGGAAGCAGGAGTCATGGGTCTACAAACATCTGAATGTATCAGGTCTAAGATCTCCTTGGATCTAATGTCATTGCTCAAGAAAGACCCCTTGACATTCTTGCCAAGAGCACAACCTCTGCAAACGCCATCATGCTGAATATGTATCTATGGAAGTTACTGTAATGTCCTTTTCCAAATAGGAGTTCCAGAGAGGTGGCTTAATGGTCTAAACCGCCTTGTTAGACTATAGCTAGGGCCAGAAAGGGGTAAACATGGTTACTAGAGGTCACTCTAGTCAAAGGTGTTATATTTAGAAAGTGACATTGAGCTAAAAGTGGCTAAAAGCGCTTTTAAGCCAATTTGAGCTAAAAATAGAACATATGAGCTAAAATTAGAAGTCAACAACGAATTAGGGTTTCGGGCAGCTATAAGAGAAGGTTCAACGACCTAATTCATCATGATGTAGACTTTGAGTTGTCATTGAGGAGAGAGGCACATCTCACGAGAGATAGTTCAATGGATTCTAGGAGGAAGACACCAGTTGGCTGATTTCGATGTTGAGAGACACATCCTAGTCACCGGGAAGATCACACAGGTCTTCCATCATTCTTTAGCAACAGTTACACAGGTTCCAACAACAAGGGTGCACTTATTCAGGGTGAGGGTGCAACTTCTGAGGAGGTTTAGTGGATCGACTTGTCCCTTTTAGGGAGAGTTCAGAGATTCCCCTCTGACCCAGTTGAGAGGAAGGCAAGGCACATCTTTTGCCTGGTTCCTCGTCAGATTTCAACAGAGGGATCATCTGGGGCGCACTTTTCGGACATTGGGAGTGCGACACTTGGGGAGGACACATTCAGGGTTCCCGAGCGATCATCAATTCAGATCCAGGGAAATCCTCTCGAGCCATTTCCCAGTAGACCTGGGCGATCAGTTTGAGACACAAATCAGCTGATTCCGACGGTGGAATCACTAGGGCACAGTTTTCCAGGGCAGAGGGGGCGCATTTCCCCCAAGGGGATCCATCTGGGGACAAACTACACTAGTTGAGTCCCGGACAGTCACCAGGACTGTGAGGCAGAGCAGAGCGCATTGTTTGGGACAGTTTCCAGGCATTTCCGAGAGGTATAGCCACCAGGGCGAACTTTCCAGACTTGCAACAGTTGTCGTACGAGCTAGCATATCCGCAACAGTTCTTCATTTCATCCATTGCATTCCACAACATTCTTCAGGTATTAGGTATTATTGTTTTAGTTGCTTTTGTATTTCGACTAAGATTCTTTTGTCATTGATCTAGCCGAGTGATTCATTTTATTCAGCCGCATTCGACATTTGTACTCCACGAAGATTTCATAATATAAGCTTTGTAGTCTTTTGTCGCCATTATTATTTGAATGCTCATTTATATGCTGTAAACAATTAATCCTACACACACATTAGCAGAGTTTCCTAGACTAGCCAAGTCAGGAACATTACAGTGGTATCAGAGCTTTAGTCTTGCCAACCTGTGACTAAAGACGATGAGTGCAACATAGGACCTAGGGGGCTGTGAGCACATAGGTGACGAATATGTCACTTACAATAGATGTAAGGAGGGGAGACCTAGATCTGATTTCCCCCCTTTTCCTCCCAACTCAAAGGAAGAGGAAGAGGCACAGAGGGAAGCAGAGAGAAGGGGAGAGCGTGAGGCTGAGCGTGAGGCAAAGAGGATGTTAGGAGATGGATATGAGAGACCAGAGTGCAGTGGTAAATCCCCCATGGACCTAGATGCAACCTTCGTGTAGGTACT
>SNQJ01S0007056.1:45489-59075 GCA_010110895.2 Picea sitchensis
TTCAGTATCACTTTGTGAGAGACATGGTTGAGGAAAAGACGGTGTTGCTGGAAAAGGTTGACACTTTGAAGAATGCTGCAGATTCATTGACAAAGTCTGTGAGAACAGAAAAGTTCTCTTGGTGTAGAGTAACAATGGGCATTTCTGCCCTAGATTGTTGACTATATAATCCCCTGGACCCCTGGATGCAAAGAAAACAACAAGTGGGAGAATGTTGGGTATGTGTTATATTCTTTGCATGTGTATGTGTGTGGGTGCGTTAGATACAACGACTGCGTCTGACGATCCCTTCACCTAGGGCTCTGCCGTGTGCGCCGGCCGCTTTCCTAGGGGGGTCCCAGGGGGGGGCAGGTATGCCCCCCCTAGTTACGCGGAGCATTCGGGGCAATGCCCTGAAATTTTTTTTTGGGCGGTTTTTTGCTATTTTTAGCGGATTTTGCTATTTTTAGCTGATTTCTAAATTAATCCCAGATTAAGGGATTAGGGTTTTGGTATCTACGGAATACCTAAAAACATTGTATATATTGTATGGCGAATGGTGAAATTTGATATAATGAAAAAGAAAGGTTTTCCTGGTTGAGGGTTTCCGGTAAAGATCTCTGTGTATTCTGTGTATGAGCCATTGATTAATTTCTGTATTGCTTAAGAATATATATGCATTGCTTTACTTCGCAGGTTTAAAACTTACATTAGCCTTCGAGGTGTCTTGGGACGTAACGTTGTAGGAGGGTTGGGATAGAAAGCATTGTGTCAATCTAGCCATGTTAATCTGACGAGGATATCTTCTTCAGACTCCTTGTTGTGCGATTGGGATATCATGTCCAAGTCCTTAACAAATTCCCAATGAAGGAATTTTTGTTTAACTCGCAAGAGTTAGAAGGACCCATGTGATCAATATCTAGAAACCCTATGTTAATCCTAAGGGAGATAAGTCTTTCTGGATTTGGAGCTCTAGAAGTCCGGGACTTTGGAGTATTGTTGGCCTTACTATTCACAAACCGGTCGAAGGCGACCAAGAGTTATAGTTACATGTAATTTTGATCGGCATTAGGTGATTTCCCTAGTGATTAGATGAACCTATCTTACCAACTAAACTGGGATCCAACTCCCCTTCACGAAGTAGCGCGAGCCACTAATCGAGAATGTCTAGGGGTTCCCTTAGTCATTGGATATACACCGAGACAACTTTGGCGAAGTTATATTTCAGGAGAATGGAGATGTTATAGCATCAAAATCCCCGAATGCCAAAGTTACAAAGTGAGGAGAGTCGTAGATTTGGGGAGATCGTTAGGAGCCCCGCCTACTGCCGATCATTCAGGAGGAGGGACTCGCACACGGTACTTCAGCGAAGTCCTGCTTTGGGAGAATGGAGTGGAAGTAAAGACAAAACCCCTAAAGGATGGAGCCGCGAAGTGACCAGGATCGTGTATCTAAGATCATTCAGGTCCCTTTTAGTCATTGATATATAGGGGACGCGTGGCGCTAGATCCTTTAGTCCGGAGATTGGGAACTTTTGTGGATTTGAGGTTTGGTGTGTCGAGAAGATTTCAATCCTGAAGTGACAAGATTCATCGATCCGAGGATGCTTTGAGACTTTTCCTAACCGTTAGATCTAGGCTGTAGTCATCCCACCGCTGACCAACTCCGGGAGAAAAGAGGAGTTTTCATCGCAAAAACCCCGAAGGTCGGAGTCGTGAAGTAATGTAATTCATGGATCTATGGATCTATGTGGTCGGATCTTGACCATGATATCTGAGGGATGTTAGAAGGTTTTCATTCTGGTGTGACATGGAAAGATGATGTCACCAGGGTGACGTGCCACGTGTCAACTTGATTTGTGATTTTCGTAGACCCTATATGCCTATTGGAACGTGACACGTGTTAACCCTATCCCTTCTACATGTCATCCCCTGGTACATGCCCACCTAGCCAAAGTGGTTGGTGAAGTGAACGAAACTCTGGGAGTCCGGGAACTCGAGACTGTGAGACCTCGGGTCTCCGGAGGATTTGGGGTGTAGCACTGTAGAGAGACCAAAAGGCCTGAAGGTCAGAGCCACGTGGCAAGCTTACGGTACTTCAGGACTCCAAGAGGTCTCATGTGTAGACAGTAAAGATGCATTCAACGCTGAAGTGTCGAAGCACCAAAGTGTCGAAGCGACGAAGTGTCGAAGTCTCGAAGCGACAAAGCGTCGAAGTGTCGAATTCCTCACTGGACTGCATGTTATACACCTACGTGTTAGACGAAGATTGAGTCTAGTTGTGGTATCGAACGGTGGATGGACTTCCACAATGGATGAAGGAATTTGGAGACAATACGTGTGAGGTGGATTCACGTGGGTGCCACATGGCCTTTGACCAATAAACGTCGGAAGAACTTGGGAAGGGCGTATCTACCAGTCGGGAGCTTGGATTGAGCATGGAGGTAGTGGTTGGAGAGTTCTAGATGAGAAGGATGTGATATAAATCTCGGAATTAGGATTTGTGATAGTTAAGGAAAATGAAATTATGATGCCCCACCCCTTAAAACAACATTTAGGGGTCGGGTGTGTTACACTGCCAAACCAGGATTTCCCTTGGAGGCACCATCAAAGTTGACTTTATAGAAGCCCTTGGGGGGGGATACCAAGAATGGGAGCTTGACAGGGAAGAATCTGTGCAAGGTTTTGGGATAGTATGGTTTAAGGGCAACGCTAAATGCCAAGTTATTAGAATGGATATATCGAGGGGTTCCAAGAGAAGGTCATCCTGGGTTCAGGATTGGGCTTGAATGGTTTCCTGAACATACTTGAGGATAGTGGACCAAAGGATATTTGGGGGGGAGGCCTTGGAGAGGAAAATTCATCTGTTCCTTTCTTTCCACAGTAGTCAAACAATGAAAATTGGAAGGATTTGCTAGATTCTCTTTAGTATGGGTCTTTGGAAGGGTCCAATTCCCCAATTTCTGATGGTATTTATGATGCTATTTCTTTCTCTTCTGTTTATTCTCATATGTTGAGATGTTTGATCCCAAATTATCCCACTGATAGGACATTGATTGAGAATGTGCTCCATTGTTTCTTCCTGACACTGACAGAGATGGAAAATTGAGGGCCCTATGAATCCTCTCCTCCTAGGATTATCCTAAGTTAAGATTTTATTTTGAACTAAAAGAAAAAGAAAGGTGGAAATTTTTGGCCATAGATTGGATTTCCATATTATTCTCCAAACTTTCTCTTTCAGTTGATTATGGAAGTTTTCCTATAGATGATATCCCTATTTGAGTGTAAACGTTTCATTAGGGATATACCCCTATCAGAGAATGTTCAGTTCCTCACTTATGCATATCTTCCTTTGGTTTACCACTTGTCTCCAAAGTTGTAGATCACAATCTGCTGACTCATGTAGGTCATGTGAGGATACTTTTCAACTGCGCCAAGGAGGGTGAAGAGGGACATCCATCCAAAGGTCATCCACTTTGGTTTTCTTCTAGTCATGGATGTGTGAGGCCTCACTGAAGTCATTAAGAATGTTCATGAGTTTTATAGCTTCCTGAGAAGTGGGAGAGTTCAAGAGCATGGTGTCATCCACAAATTGGCTGTGGGAAGTGGTCGGATGTAGCCCATGCAAATGGAGGCCTTGGAGAGAGCCATCCAAAATGGAAGCTTTGATGTAACAGCCTATACCTTCTTCCACGATGACAAAAATAAAGGGGGAGAGGGGTCCCCTTGTCGAATGCCTCGGGTAGGTGAGAAAGGTTGAGAGGGGACTTCATTAACAAGAATGCAGAAAAAAATAGAGGAGATAAGATGCATTATCTAAGAGGTCCAGTCACTTCTAAAACCAAAGGCTAATAGGAGAGGCTTCATGTAGTGCCAACTTAGTTGATCAAAAAATTTTGAGAGGTCAAGTTTGATCAACATACATGGGGTGCAGTTGATCTTGAGCAAGTGGATGACTTCATGAACCGGAATGAAATTATCCATAATCTGCCTTCCCTCCACATATCTTGATTGTTCATTGGAAATGATGAAGGGAAGAACAGGCTTGAGTCACATAGCTATGACCTTGGAGATGATTTTGTAGACTATGTTGCATAGTGTTATTTGCCTAAAGTTGTACAAATTGGTGACTCATTCCGCCTTGGGAATGAGGGAGAGAAATGTAGCATTTAGAGTTGGGGGGATCATAGGCCACCAGTGGTGAAAGAATTATGTGGTGAAGCCATCTGGTCCAAGATATTTACCCAAGGTCATCTCCTTAATTGCCTGGTCCACTTCTTCCTGCATGATGGGTCACATAAGGGCTTGATTATTTTTTGGACTGATCAGGAATGGAATATGTTGAGTGATGTGGTTTATCGCTGGAGTTCTATCAATGGTGGGCTCTGATAAAAGATTCTTGTAATAATTAACCAGCTCAGATGTTATTTCATCATGGGTTAGAATATTGTTACCTTGTGCATCTTCAAGTTTTGTAATGCAGTTGATGAAGTGTTTATGGGTCATGGAGCGATGGAAGTATTTGGTATTATTTTCTCCTTCCTTGAGCCATTAGACTCGAGATTTCTATTTCCAGAGATTTTCCTTCTACTTGTGTCGTTCTTCAAGCTGCTTCTTTAATATTTATTCCTCCTGTTTTTTGGATTCTGTGTAACCTGTTAGAATTATCTCCCGCTGAATTTCCTCGAGTCTCTTCCTAGTGCTTTCTGATCTTGAAAGATGTTACCAAAGACTTCCTTATTCCACTGACAGAGTTGTTTTTTGAATTTTTTTAACCTTTGTTGGAATCTGTACATTTTGGTGCCCTGCTGAATCTTTGCTTTATCCCACCATGTCCGGGATAGCTCATGAAAATCTGGATGAGTTAGCCATAATTTTTCAAGCCTGAAAGGTTTGAATTTGGGATTCGATATCGTATCTAGCCAGAGTTGGATTGGCCAATTATCTGACCCATATTCTGGTAGCATGGTGGCTTCCACCATTGGGCCTTCCAACATTAGGGTTTCTGAAATTAGAAAATGATCTAGTATACAAGGTATTTTTTGGGGGCCAGAATGTTTATTGGACCAGGAGAAGGATCCATTGCATGTTTCAATGTCTACTAGTTTGAGGCAATCAATGAGTTCCTTGAGCTTGATGTTATCCTGGTCAAGATGTTTCTTACCTCCCCTTTTTTCTTCTAGGGTGAGCATGATGTTAATATCTCCTCCCATTGTCCATCGTTTATGACCTACAAGAGCCCCGAGGTAGGATAGGTTGTTGAGGAAAATATCTTTCTCTTGACTACTCTTAGGGCCATAGGCATTGGTGATCACTCCATCTTTGTTGGAACCAATGGAACGATAATGAGAGGTAAGGGTATTGGTTATGGAGAGAGCCTAATTAATAATGATTGTGGTTGGATTACATAGGATGGAAAGGCCTCCTGCTGCTCTATTTGAGTTGGTATGGACATAGTCACAAGTACTCCAACACCTTTTGAAGAGCTCTTTAGCTGTGTTTTCTGCACACTTGGTTTCTTATAGCAGTAGAATATCTGGATCCTTGGATTTTATGCACTTGCAGAGAATCCTCTACTTGGATCTCCCATTCAGACCCCTAATATTCCAAGTGTTGAACTTCATCATAAAGGGTTGGGTGGGTGGGAGAAGAAATTCTTGGTGAGATGTTGGATTTGACCCAAGTTGATCATATAGTTTCCTGCTTCCTTTATCATTTTTTGTGTTGATTTGCTTCCTCGTCTTCTTCCTTCTTTTGGATTTCTTCTGGGATCTGGATCTGGGTCTGGGCTGACACCCAGTCGAGAGGTGGCTCTAGCAGTGGAATATAGGAAAACCTTATGGACCTTCCTCAGTTTCTCTATTGGTAAGGTTTTCAGGTCTTGTTTATTGAGGACTTCCTCCAACTTGTCTAGATCTATGTCTACTAGTTCTTTCTCATCCATTTTCATCGTAGTATCTTCTTCATCTTATGCATTCTTAGCTAGGTTTGGCTAGATTTGAGGATCCATATTTATGATTTGTTTAGGATCTGGATTCGGGTTTTGTTTCTCTTTTCCTTTATTGTTTCGTAGGTCCACTGTCTTATGAGGATTCTCTACCTCTTCTTCTTCTGGAAGGTTGTTGAGGACGTCGAAGGAGTTACTATTGAAGTTCCTGCGCCCATTGCTCTGGTTGGGTTTTTCTGAGTTTGTTTCTTACATTTTAGGACTTGAGTGAAACCATCCTTTTGTTTCTCTTCAACAACTAGTTTTGTTGGAGCATTGAGAGGGAAATCCCTAAAGAGATGTTCATGTTCGTGACACTTCCTGCATCGAAAATGGATTTGTTCATAGTCGATGGTTTGTGTCCATTCTTCTTCCTGATATTCCAAGGTAACTAAGCCTGATAGGCCTTTGGAGATATTCATGTACAAACAGATGCATGCGTAAGATGTATATCTCCTTTGCTTGGTGGCTTCAGAGGATTTAACATGCCTGCCTAGTGTATTTCCAATACCCATTAGGATTTATTCAAGCCAGAACTCCTGACGCAAGGAGTATAGATGGATCTAGACGGAAGCGAAGGAAAAATCCTCCTTTTCTGGGTAGAAGTGGTCGGTCCAAAAACATAGGTACAGTCTTGTTGAATTGCAGAAGTAGGGACTAATTTCAAAGATTCGATCTTTGTCCTCCATGTTGTAAAAATGACCATGAAGAACCCCTTCGAGCTTAGTTGAATCTCATAGTCCCCTTTTAGGTTCCACCAGGTTTTGATCCAGCGAGTGAGGTCTTTTTCTTAAGGAAAAAACACTAAAAAAATTTCGATCAGAGCGTGGTCCTTCATAAATTGGGTATGCTCTCCAACCCTAATAGATTTTATCACATACTTCAGCGCTACTGGTGCTTGGGGGATACATTTTCCTGGCACCCAGATGTGAGAATCTTTTGGATGTAGCGACACTGCGTCTATGGCCATTCTATTTTCTCGGTCTTGCTCATCTTTTAAAAATTGGTCGCGAAGGTGCGGAGGGCGTTCGAAAGGCAGTCACCTGGCCCGAGCACCATCTGTTTCATTAGCTGTAACATTCCTGTAAGAGGGGGCTTTCACCCCTCCCTCTGTGTTCATTCTGCTATCTCAGGGGCTACGACATGAGAGACTATGACAACCTTGATCACGAGAAGAATGAAGGTGTCAAAGCTTGTGCATGCACGATACATCAAACCCTAGCTTATGCAGGTAAGTTATTCATTATTGCCAATGTATTTAGGTTGAAAATTATATGATTTTCATTTTAAAATAAAATAAATAAATAAATAATAAGCTTATACATTTTCTTTCTTAAATTATGATACTCCTATTTATTTACTTTTCTATAAAATATACTTCTTTTAAAAATTATGTGATTTAAATATATACATTTTCTTTATGTAAATTATGATACGCATTTTTAAATTATACTAGTATATAAATTAATGTTTTTTTTTTTAAGTAAAAGGTGAGACCTATTATATTATAACTTCAAAAAAGGAATACACATGACACGCAGGTCACATCTGTCTTGCCTATGTAGGAAACCAAGATAGCTGGCCTGCCCACAGTAGCATGCAAAATCAAAGAGTTCATTATGCCACCCTGCCCAAAGGAAACCAGGGTATACATCCATAATCAACAAAAGTTTAGTGAGGTCTGTTCTAATGCTAACCATGCTAACAACTAAAGAGCTACAACTCTGGTAAACTACGACAGAAAAAGAGTTGGAAATCATGCGAGACAGAAGAACCTATTCCCCAAAGTCCTCATAAGCGTCCGTCGTTTTTCTACTGCTGGCTGGGATGACATAAGGCTGAGCACAGGTTGGACATTGTCGTCGAGGAGTGGCACTGGAATAGGATGCATAGAGCATGTCCAAGCGTTGGCTAATGCAGAATGCTCTGAAAATTTGATCATCCATCAGGCTTCGAACCTCAAAAATCAGTTGCAGATGCTCCAGGTGCAGGAGTGGTGGCAAGGGCGGCGTCTTCGGCTTGGCATCCATTTCCCGACGTATCGACTGCTCCATGTTCAGTTGTGAGTCTGTGGTGTCTTCCGGTGGCTCCTCCTCTACCAAACAAGTGGTGGGATCTTTGTTAGGAGCTTCGCAGGGACCTGAAGTGTCTCTTGAGCGGGACGGTGCCTCTACTTCTTCAATACATGTCGGGGGGTTCCAATTATCTGGAACAATAAACATCCTGCTCTCTGAAAAGTCCGGTGGGAGCTCCATGTTCAGGATTTCTTCGACAAAGGTTCTGGGGGGAGAGCTCGCAACCGTGGTCACCTGACGTTTCCTTTTCTTGGCCATGATCACAGCCTGTTCAAATCTCATGTGTCACTTCCTCCTGGAGTTAGCAACATACCAGTCGGCTCCCCTGCGAGGCCTCCCCCTTGCCCGTGGCATAGAAAGAGCAAGGATCAATGCCAGGGTGCCGAGAACACTGGTGCTACCCCTCTTCTCGGCAAGCTTCAAACACACACTAAGACTTCCGGTAAGGCGAGCGAAGGCATAAATTACGGTTGCTGCCATTAAATTCGAGAGCTTAATGCTCTGGCTGGCCGGCCTGTACTCACTCGTGAGAGGCCCCATCGATAAACGGAGGCCGATGGAGGTAGGGACCTTCATAAATAACTAAGTTTGTGGTGAGAGCCATTATAAATGGCCTCTCCCTGCTCGCCTCCACGTGCCTCTCCCTTACCACGTGTCACCCCATCCGGGGCTGGAAAATCCTTGCTAGCCAGGAGTTGACAATGTTTGTATAGATCAGAGGCTCCAGTGCTTCTGGCATCCCAGATTATTTGTTTTGTTTCCCTTTGTACTCCCTCATTTGCTAGGTAATCAGCCACTCCATTTGCCTCCCTTTTGACGTGGGAGGGGATGATGTTGATGTTGTGCCCAAGTAGGCTTTTGAAGTCTTCGAGCAATCCTGCAAGGCGCCAGCTAGGAGAGATTTTTTGTGGATTTACCCCATGCAAGATCTTAGTGATTCGCTGGATGACAATTTGTGAGTCCCCTTCCAGAATGAATTTATGGATGGCCAGGGTTACCGCATGTCAAAGGCCCTGTACTAGGCCCATTAATTATGCTACATTGTTTGTGGTCTCTCCCAAATACCCTACAGTCAACGTTAGAATTTCCCCTTTGGAGCTCCTGATCGCAACTCCATATCCTGTGGGTCTGGGATTACCTTTTGAAGATCCATCAAAGTTAATTTTTATGAATCCAGTTGGAGGGGGGGTCCAGGTGGTTGGGCTAGGGAATCGATTCTTGGGGGCTCTGATTGCCACTGAGTCTTTTAAATTAAGTTGCCAACTTTGGAGGGTTAGTGACTCCTCTCGGTTAGAATCTTTGTCCCTGGGTTGCCAGTGCTTACTTCTGATTGTTTCTTTGATGAGTGTGGCAACTCTGTCCCAGGTTGACTCTGCTGGGGAGTCCTTGGAGTGGAAGATGCGTTTGTTTCACTCCTTCCATATCTACCATAAAATAAATCCTGGGAGGAGTTGCCAAATGTAGTTCAGAATGGGATTGTTATAAGTGATTAAGTCCCAATTTTCAATAGTGTCCCTGATGCTGCCTCTGTTTTGATTGGATCTGCGCATGATTTGCACTCCCTGGTCCCAGACAACTTGACTATAATGAAAACCGTTGAAAAGATGCTCCTTGGTTTCTTCTTGAGATTGACATAAAACACACATGGATGGCCCAATGAATCCCCTCTTTCTGAGATTATCCCAAGTTAGAATTCTGTTATGGATGATTAACCAGAGGAAAGTGGAGACCTTAGGCCAGAGTGCTTTTCTCCAAATCTTGCTCCAAATGTTATCCGCTTCCTGATTGTGGTAGTTTCCTTGTATGCGGTAGGCTTCCTTTACTAAGAAGTTTCCTGAAGCTGAATGTCCCCATCTGAGGATGTCTGGCCCCTCCTTCATGGGGATTTTCCTGCGTCCTGCTTCAATATGCCAGGCAGACAAGTTTAAGTCAGGAGGGGTTCCTAGCTCGTGGTTGGAGGTCTTCCATTGCCGCCAAGTCTGACCCGCATCTGTAGGTTTCCAAAGATCCTTTACCTTCAGTGAAGGGGCTTGATTAAGGGCTAGTTGAAGGGGTATGAGCTCTGCTAGGTCCTTTAGAGGTTTGAGTTGTTGCCACGAATCCTGCCAGAACCTTGCACTATCTCCATTGTGTATTTCCCAGAAAGTGTGTTTCTGTATTATGTCTTTGTTTTGCCAAGCTGTGTTCCAAATGTTCGAACCCTGGATTTTAACATTGTGTCTGATCAGCTGATCTGGCTGCATAGAGGGAGCATATTTGTTCTTCCAGATTTGTGCCCATAATGCATCTGGTGTTTTCATCCACCTCCACCATATCTTGGCCCCCATTATCTGGTTGAGATTTCCCAGGTCCTGAAGCCCTAGGCCTCCCCTGCTTTTTGGTGTACATACCTTATCCCAGCACACCAGAGCCCATTTCTTGTTGGCCTGCAGACCTTGCTAGAGGAAGTTCCTTTGGATGTTTCTGATCGCTCTAATGATATGCTTGGGAGAAACTAAGGCAGTGAAGAGATAGGTGGGTAGGGTTTGAAGAACTGATTTTAACAGGACTAATCTGGCTGCAATGTTTAAAGGTCTAAAGGTCCAATTGGCCAGTCTGTTAGAGATAGAGAGGAGGAGGTTGTCCCAAGAAATGGATTTGGTTGGTGCTCCTGTGAGAGAAATACCCAGGTAGTTGGACAGAAGGGAGCTCCTGGGGATGCCCAGGATTTTGGAAATGTGCAGCTGAACTGCAGCGGGAGTGTTGAAAAAGAAAAGCTTGGATTTATCTAGGTTCAGAGTCATGCCCAAGGCTTCAGTGAAGTCAGCGAGGATAGATTTGAGCTTAATGGATTTGCGTGTTGTAGGGGATTTCATGAGTAGGGTGTCATCGACGAATTGGCTATGTGATGGGGCATGCCTAATATTATGCAGGGGTAGGCCTTTAAGGGTGCCTTCCAGCGCCGCTGATTTGATGTAGCGACCTAGGCCTTTCGCCATTATCACAAAAAGAAAGGGTGAAAGTGGATCCCCTTGCGTTATGCCTCTGGATGCTGAGAAGGGACGTGAGGGGACTCCATTGACTAGGATTGAGAAGAAAGCCGAAGAGGTGAGGTTCAAAATCCAGTTTACCCAATCTTGATCAAAGCCAAAGGAATTTAGGATAGCTCTGAGGTACTGCCAACTGGCTTTATCAAAAGCTTTTGAGAGATCAAGTTTGATTAACATACCTGGGGTTTTTGTGGATTTGAGAGAGTTGATCACCTCATGTGCCAGTATGACGCTATCCATAATCTGTCTTCCTTCAACATATCCAGCTTGTTCTTTGGAAATGACAAATGGCAGAATTGGCTTGAGTCGATTTGCAATCACCTTGGTAATGATCTTGTAGATGATATTGCATAAGGCAATGGGTCTGAACTGTTTGGGGTTCGTGACTCTTTCTTCCTTTGGGATGAGAGTGAGGAAGGTGGCGTTGAAAGCTTGGAGAACTTGTCCTGATGTTCTTGATTCATCGACGACTTCCCATACATCCTTACTTATGATGTCCCAACAGTGATGGAAGAAGTCTGTAGTGAAACCATCGGGGCCTGGGGCTTTTCCTGGGGGCATATATTTTACAGCCCGGTCCACCTCTTCCTTGGATATTGGCCTTTTAAGAGCGACATTCTGTTCTGGTGTGATTAGCTTGGGAATATGGCTGGTAACTCGGGTGATGGCTTCACTTCTATCCTCTTTGCTTTCCGTGAGGAGGGTCTGGTAGTATCTATAGAGCTCCTCTTCAATGTGTGCGTGTTCTCTTATCAATTGGCCCTGCTCATCTCCCAGATGTGTTATTTTGTTGATGTGTCTCCGGTGTATCATAGTTTTGTGGAAGAATTTAGTATTATTTTCCCCTTCTTTGAGCCATTGCACTCTGGATTTCTACCTCCATAGGATTTCTTCTTGCTTCCTTCTTTGCTCCAGTTGCATTTGTAGCTGCTCCTCTTCCTCCATGAGCTCAGCAGTGCGAGCTCCAGATATAAAAAAAAATTGTACCTCGGCCAGTCTGTGCTCTGCATCTTTGATGCCTTGGAAAATATTGTCGAAGGTGTTTTTGTTCCAGTGTTTGAGCCTTTGCTTGATGTTTTTGAGCCTTTGTTGGAATCTGTACATCTTGGTACCCTGGTCTGTCTCAGACTGATTCCACCATATTTGTGCCAGCTGTTGGAAATCTGGGTGTGTGAGCCAGAATTTCTCAAATCTGAAAGGCTTAAATTTCAATGTTGCTTCTATTGCTATCTGGAGGGCAATTGGCCAGTGATCAGAACTCGTTTTGGGGAGGATCAAGCTTTCTATACAGAGGTCTCTCTCAATCAAGTATTATGTTACGAGAAAGCGATCGAGTCTGCATGCTACATGCTGACTACCTGATCTGCGATTAGACCAGGTGAAAGTGCCATTGATGTTCTCTATATCTACTAACTTTAACTATTCAGGGAGGGTTTTGAACTTACCGCTGTCTTTCTCTAGTCGTTTGCTTCTGCCTGTTTTTTCCTCCAGTGACATGATCATATTAAATTCACCTCCTAGGATCTTGTTGGGCGTGTTTACCAGTGCTTTAACTTGGGTTAGCTTTTCCAAAAATTTGTTTTTTTCCTGTTGTCCTTGTGGGCCATAGACATTGGTGATGGTCCCCTCCTGATTCGAGCCTATGACTTCAAAGTGAGATGACAAGGTACCTGCTGTGGAGAAGGGTCCACTAAGGATAGTGTGGTTAGGGTTCCACAATATTGCTAGACCTCCCGATGCCCCCACAGAGTCCGTATGGACGTAGTTGCAGCCTTTCCATATACGTTGGAAGATGGTTTCAGCTTCCATTCCTGCACATTTAGTTTCCTGTAACATTAGAATGTTTGGGCTTTCCTCCTTGACGCAATCCCTGAGGATCCTTTGCTTGGATCGTCCGTTGAGTCCTCTAATGTTCCAAGTGATGATCTTCATCATTAAGAGGAGGGGTGTGGGTGGAGGTATCCCTCCGAGAGCTTCTATATTTGTCCTGAGTTGATCATAAGATGTCCAGCTTCTTTGATCAGCTGATGTACTAGTTTCCTTCCCCTTCTTTTATTCTCGCGTGGTATTTTCTTAGAGCCAGAGCTTGATTCTGTGGCGATGCCAAGGCACGCTATGGATCCCGCTGTTGAATCGAGGAAGACCTTGTGCACCTTTCTAAGTTGTTCTTCTGGAAGGCCTTGCAGGTCTTTCTGATTGAGGGATTCCTCCAGTTTCTCCAGATCGATGCCTGCCAGGTCTTGGGCATTCATTTGCATTAGAGTATCTCCATTTGCATCCCCTTTTTCTTCTACATTGTATATAAATTAATGTTATGGACATTTAAATTTGGAAATATTTTGTATCTTATTATTTTAAGTGTATTTTTAAATTGTATCAATATATTAATTAATGTTTATTTATTTATTTATTTTTATTATTTTAAATGTATTTTTAAATTGTATCAATATATTAATTAAATATATTAATTAATGGTATGGATATTCAAATTTGGAAATATTTTGTTTATTTATTTATT
>SNQJ01S0007056.1:62050-72768 GCA_010110895.2 Picea sitchensis
ATTTGAGTGATTATTTTTGTATAATCTAAATACTTCAAAGAATTTTCACATAATTCATTTCTACATTCAAAAATAAATTTTAAATAATAAAATATAATAATTTCGTACAAATTTATGTCCCTCCGAACAAAATAACGCCCAATCTATATATTTCATTTCAGAGTTACAGTTCTTTGTTCATCATTGTTTTGGATTATTCTTATCATAAAGAATGATCATGCTCGACGCATTTGATTTGTATATCTTTTAATGTCTTGTCAATCTTTACGTTAGTGGAAGATTTATCTGGCGTTTTCGATATCTTTTCAGATCATCTCAAGAAGAAAAAAACGTACGTTAAATCCTAAAATACTAGTAGGAGATTTACTAGTTGTGCATGCGTTAAGATCTGTTGTACAAAATGTGACTGATTTAGGACCCGTTCAAAGTTCCTTACGATCTTTTTAATGATAGGGCATCCCTCCTTGTGATAGCATAGGAGATTTATTAGTTGTTATGTGAGTAGTACAACTTGTGAATTATTTACCACCTTTTAGTTAAGAAGTCTTTTCACTAATAATCTATATACATGGTAAAGTTATATATGTGTCAGTTGACATCGTTCGCATGTAGCAGATGAGTAAAAGTGCATATATTTTTGTTAAATTCATCATACTAGGAATGATGGTATCATTGTATTTATTTACATCCCTAGAGAAACTTTAAACCACTAGTTCATCTTGGATTTCAAGTTAGACGATTTGGAAGGAGTGTAAACATTTTGAGCCATTTTTGGTGTAGGATTGATATCTTTGTCAGTTAGTAGTTTTTATTATGTTTTTGTTGTTGAGGATATAAACATATTTGTCACTAAGTGTGGGTGATTAGTTTTTGTTATGTTTTTGTTCTTTAGACTATCAAATGTTTTTTTATATGTATGTTTGAAGTGCACATGTTTTTGAGATGTTTAGATTTATTCATCTTTATATTTTGGGACTATTAAAAAATAAAATAGTGAAGTCTAAGAATAAATAAATTAAAATTTTGAATAATAATTATGGAAGAGGAAGAGGAGTTGCTAAGGAGTATAGAAACACATTTGAATACAATAGATTGTGTCTTTTAAATCAAATGGGAGCACAATATTTCAAATTTGTTATGAAGCCAAAGGGTACTTTCAAAATGTTTAGACAAAGAAGATTCATGCATTCAAAATACTACAAGTTAAATTTGTATTGAATATGACAAGTCAAAATGTCCACTTAATAAGGAAATCTTAGAATAGTGAGCATCCTATTTCCTTGGGGTCACTTCTCAACAAGTGAAACAATTTTGTTTTACTTAGAGGTAAAGAGTGTAAAAATTTGTTAATTGTCCCACCAATAATAAGTATGTCTTACATTTCAATGATATTTCATTATATTTTTATTTCATAATGCAAGACAACTTATAATATGCATGTTTAATTATTAACATGTCTTAGCATAGCAATTTGACAAACTTTTTTCATTATCAAAGAGTTCCTTTGGAAATGGTAAAAGAGAAAATATTGTTAAAGCAAGAAAACAACAATAATTAACACAAGAAAGCAACAACATGACTTTCCCTTCAATTAAATTTATTAATGTATATCATTATGATTTTGTATGCAAAATATGTGCTTCACTTGCACTCTAACTTTATAAATCTTGATGATTTTAGGAAATGGGCTAGGGAAAAGTCATCAAACAAAAAAAAAATTGTTGAGAAAATGATGTTTTTTGATAATTAAAGTAAAACTTTGGATATTTCATCCTTAAGAAAAATGTAAGCAAAGTAATAAAATAGAAGAAATGTAAGAGGTAGATGTTGTTGACATCCTTATGATGGAAGATAGAAATCACAATAAAATGGATGTTTCATCCTTTAGAAATGAAATACAAGAAGTGCATGGGTAGCTATGTTTGGTATCCCAATGATGGAAGTTGTGTAGTTGATATCCCTTCATAGTAAAGTGTTTGTTTCATTCTCAAGAAATGAAGTAGGATAAAGAGGTGAACTATAAACAATTAAAAGGATAGTTGTTGATATCCCAATGATGGAAGATAGCAATCATATAAAAATTGTTGTTGTTATCACAAGTATGAGTAAACTTTAAAGTAAAAAAATGTCCAAGATAATCAAGAAGCAACAACAACCATATCCAAATTGGTGTTGTTATCACAAGTAAGAGTAAAGTAAAAAAAGGTCGAGAGTGCACTATTAAGGTACTCATTGAGAGTGCACTATTAAGGAACTCATTGTGACTTTGCTAGTTCAAACTTCCACTAGCCCTATGTGTCATATGTGAAAAAGGTTATAGTGGTAGCTATTGGAATCATGTCACTCTAGTGAAATAAAAAAGAGAGTAAAGTAAAAAAGTCCAAGATAATTAGAAATAAACATTGTATACAAATCATTAAAAGAATATTGAGATGCATTAAGCATTTAATAATATTCTAAGAAACACACAAAAATTGAAAAATCATGATTTTAACCTTCCATTAGCCTATGTACATTCTAGTATTATGATGAAAAAAATATAAAATAGTGAAAATGCAAAATAATAAAATGATTTAAGACATGGTTTTGTAGTAAATGTTTTTTAGGTCAACCATATACATGTTGCAAGGAGTTATTATATATGGAAATCATATCATGCTTCTTTATATCCTTTTGTAATAATTAAATTTGACTTTCAAAGTGGTAGTTAGCTATTTATTTGTAATGAAAAATTAAATTAAAATACAAAATAATTAAAAATTGTTAAAACATGAAATTTGTAGTAAATGTTTTTTAATTCAACCTCATATTATTATATATGAAAAAGTGTGTATTGTCCTAACTTTTCATAAACTTGTTCATACTTTGTTTTAATAACTAGATTTGACTTTAGGCTAGTAGTTAGTTATCATTGACATGCATTTTAAGTTAATGAAAGGATGTAAAATGGAATGAGGTACACCATCCATGCCTCTTAAACATTTAGGAGTGAATTCACTGATGACATATATTTACTAGAGAATATGTATATATTAGCTTGTTTAAGATCTGAAATAAATGAATGAATATTTTGTAATTTAATGTTGGTGGAGGGTTTGAAGACATTACATTACAAGAACGAGTAAAACATTATGAATTTTGTAAAATTAAACTAATTTTTTTTTAATAACTATCACAATATATACATAGGCAAACATTATGAATTTTGTAAAATTAAACTAATTTTTTTTTAATAACTATCACAATATATACAGAGGCATTCAATCTCCTTGCAAAATAATTACAAGTTATCTAAAACATTACTTACATTCACTGAAAATATAAATGATAGTTTCAAAAAAATTCATCATTGTTAAAGAAAGTTTGCAAATACTTTAGCAATTTTTCATAGTTTTTAAGAAAAGTGAATACCACATACCAACTCCCGTCTTAATATGATAGAAGATAATTTTAAAATACATTAAGTTAAATATATCAAAGCAAACATAACATTAATATATTAGGAAGATATTGTATCTAATCTAAATTGAAAAATGTGAAAGTTAATCATTATAATGAATAATATTTAAAAAACACTAGTAACTTTTACATTAATATAAAATAAAATATTAAATTTATGAACTCTTTATTTAATAAAACCAATCAAAATAAAATATGGAATGATCCCTATTATTTGTGAGATGCAATGAATGTCTCTAAACCATAAATCCATAATGTGTGTATAATGTACACAAACTATTTAGTACAACAATCATTCCACCTTATTCTATAACGTGATGACTTTTGTAAAGTATTTGAGATGTTTCATATGAAAAGTTTATCTTATTTAACCATTGTTTGTTTCAATAATTACATAGTTTTTTTATATCTCTTATCATGTATTTTCTTTTTTTTTCATTCATCTATACAGCTATAGTTGTTATCGTATTTTTTTGTTACTTTCAATTTCATCTTCATATTTTCCACTTCATTGTTTAGATCTTCTATTATGTTTTCTTTCTCTTATTATGGTAAGTCATCTTCCCATTATAAAACTTGTGATTTTTCCTACTATGAACTCATTCTAAATCAACAACTCTTCCAATGAGGTTTTTATCTCAGATTCACAACCCAAATGTTGTGCTTTGTGGTTTTCCTAATTTTTTTCTTAGCTCAAAGATCTTGGCATCTTTCTCATCTAGTTTCTCCATTCATGCTAAAATTTGAAGTGATGGGGTAGATGTAATACATAAGCTGGGCATTACAACAATAACATTTTGAAAAATTATATTTGAACATTTAAGGAATTAATCTTATTTCTTAACTAGTTAAGAGTTCTCCTTTTTATTTCCCAAATATGCTCTCTTAACATTTTGAAAATGCATGTCATTCAACACATCAACTCACAACATGTTGTTCTTCTCTAGTTCCTTGACCTTATCACTCATCTCATTAATCATTTTATTTGTTCTTTTTGTTCTATTTTCATTTTTAAGTAGCTAATCTTTACTATATATTATCATTTAATTTTTCATTTTGATGTTCTTTCAATATCACTAGACTTTGAAGTTTTAGATCAYTAACTTGCAATATAATCATGTTYTTTAATTTCTTAATTATATTACTCATTTTTTAAAGGTTTAGTTGMTATSATTTTTTCCATWATTTTTTTAACRCTTAATTTCCAYTCTAATTAGTTTTTAATTTTTTAGTTTCATCTTCCTTCTCTTTTATTTTCATTTAAAAYTGACATATATAATTAWGTATTAAGTGSAATGAAGAGTTRTTATGAAATTTTTAAACTCTATTCAAAYTCTTTTTTAAAACTAGTAAYCTCYTTTATATTAKCAATCAATATTTTTTTTTTTWARATGARTAACATACTCTATTTTTTTAARATTAATAACCTACTCTCTAATATTAAAAACCATRTCTTTTATTTTTTTGAAAATTAATAACCTACTCTTTCATAYTAYACTYTWTTTTTTTAAGATTAATAACTTACTTTCTAATATTAAAAACCACTTCTTYTMTTTTYTKWAAATTAATAACCCACTCTYTAATATTAAAAACYATTTCTTCATATCATATTCAACCATCTTCAATATTATTTATCATTTCCTCACAAATTTAACYATTTCCTACATTAATTTATCAATATTATMTTTTAATTTAGAAATCTATTWTAAACTTGAAACAACTCTTTTTTATCGTGCATCACTTTCAAACTATAAATCTATAAATAGCATCCATATGCTAYTTGTTTGTAGGAATTCACTTGATCAAATAAGCGAAGAACAAAATTAACATCAGACCAATAAGATATATGCTATACCATATCTTATTTTTCGCTTGTGCGATCATTATAATCACTTTTGAACATATTTTCCATGCCTTTTTGGAAGATTCTTGTGATAAAACTCTATTTTCTTGTCCATTGTTCATAGTCTTATTCATGTAGACTTTCACACCTTAGCATGTATATAGAGTTTTCTTTCTTTTTAATTCCTTTTTAACTCTTTATGGGTGCAAAATTTAGATCGAGTATTTATTTTAAGAAAATATGAAGAATAAAATGTGAAAATTGTTATTTTTCACTAAACTAAATTGTTTAATCAATATTAAGGTGTAGATAATTGTACATTGGGAGATCCTAATGTATGTAATAAAACATAATGCATGTAATAAAACACAAAGGAAACTAATGTTCAAAGGAAATGAAAGTAATGTTGTATTGGTTGACGTATTGATGATATGTATAAAACAAATCTAATTATTTTTCTTAAATTTAATTTTGGGTTCTAAAAGAAGTGTTTCATCATTTTTAATAGGCTCAAAAGAATGCACTTTGAACTTATGTGAATAAAAAACAAGTGAAATATATAATAATATAATGTAATTTTTCAACATTGTATACAAAACCCATGTGGTTAAATTTCCAAATGAATCTTCAAATGCTTACATTAAATTTGTCAAAACAATAAAAATGAAAACTATGAGTTGACCTATTTGACTAGTTTTAACCAAAATGCACATTAAGGTCTCATTAAATCTACACAAATTTATTTTCAAGTTGATTGATATGTTTTTTAACTTAACTTTCTACATTTCCATAATTTCAATCCCATACAAAAAATCTCTACTTTTTTATAGAAATAATAAATGTATTATACCTAAGATATATTACCAATGATAATGTAATAATGAATAAACATATATTATAATAGTCATAAGTTTTTTATGATGTAATAACAATAAGTTATGTATTTTTTGAAAGGACGTGACTTATCCAACCTTATGCATGTACATTAATCTTATACAATATAATTGTTAATAATAAACAATAATTATTTCTAGTGTAATGTATTTTATGGGGTTTTATATTCATGAGTGTTGACATCATGAAGTGAACCACTTGGTTCACTTCAATTGATATTAGATATTTTTTTTCTCTAACCTATAGTCGATATTTAATTTTCTCATGGTAATAAAAATTTACAAACTTGTGGTTGATTCTTCAATAAAAATATTTTCCAAAATGATTTTAAAGTGCACATATTAAGTTAAACAAAGATTCCATGCTTGACATAAATAAAGTGAAATTCCATATACATGGTAAGAAAAGGTAATGATAAAGGAAAGTTTTCAAATGCTTTTAAAGTACATGTGAAGAAGTATCAAGTAGATCAAAAGATTCCATAGCAACATAGAAGTAAAATTTAATACACACACATAAGTTGTAAACCTAAAATAAGGCTATACAAACATATCATGATGTTGAAAAAAATGAATGCAACACAAAAATCACTACAGTATTACATTAGATGTAAACAGTCACTCCAGTATTACATTAGATGTTAGGAGATCATTGCAAGGAAAATATTGTTGGAGCCATCATAAAATTGATTTGTAAAAATCCAAGTAAGAATGATGAGTATAGCTAGAAGTATATTCATTAAGGAAAAAATTTACATTTATGATATTTGACCTTAGTTTCTTGTGTGGATAAACAAAAAAGGTGAATACATGGTGAGGTATTTAATTTACGAATATATATTCTTACCTAGGTTTAATTAAGGATTATAAAATTAATCTCTCAGTTTCAATCAAGAGAAAAGTGAAAAGTCTTGTAAAATTAATTCCTTAGTTTCAATCAAAAGAAAAGTGAAAAGTCTAAGTGAAAAAAGTGAGAAGTAAAACCTAGTGAGAGGGATAAAAGATAAGGTCAAATCCAAGTCAATTTTTGGTGAAAAATAATATCCAAAGAATTATAAAGTGTGTCAAGTTAAATTTAAATTTAATTGGTGTCTTGAATATTTTGAAAATTTTGATTTAAATAAAGATGAGGAATGGAGGAGTTCTAATATATGTAGTTGAACCTGGGGCTTGGGATTATTAAAACTCAAATCAAATATTCAAAGAAAGGATATTATCTTTGATATTTGTTTTCACAATATGAAAAATTGTATTAATGTCAACTTAGTGAATCCATTGTTAATTCTAGAGTTAAGGGTATTCATAAAGAAATGCACTAGTGGAAAGGAACAATTTGAAATTCAACTCTTACAAATATTGATTGATGATTATGAATTCGTATCCCAATTCAATTTTGTGAATATCTACTTTAATTCAATTTTGTGAATATCTACTTTAATAAGGTTGACATAATTCTAGGTTCTATCTAGATGGAAACATTGGGGATGTTCATTCTAAACATAAAAAAAAAAGTTCTTAACAATCTCCTATGAGGAAAAGAGGATAACATTACAATATTTCATAGTGGAATCATGCATATAAGTTCCCTCATTAGAATATATAGACCATATACAAAATGATACAATCCAATATGACGAGGAATCACCACAACAATGTTATGAAGAATTACAAGAACTAAAAAAGAAACAAGGTTCTCTAGTAACCAAAGTATGTGAACAAAACTAATCTCTCGCAGATGAAGTGTGAAGTGCATATACTACAATCTAAATTAAAAGATATGTTTAACAAGAAAAAATATCTCAAAAGTCAACTACTATTAGAGAAAGACAATTTTAACTTATAAGCATATGATCAAGTATTGATTCAATAATATGTCTGAATTCAATGTGACTAAAAAATTTAGGAAAAGAAGGATGCCAAGAAAAATTTGAGAAAATCTTGTTATATAAAGACAAGGAATCAACCATTTGAAAAATCATAGTGATCTATAAACTTTCATGGATATTATACTTAATAGTTCACCAACAGATCTTGTATTAAACTAAAAAAATTTACTATGTAGGTTTATTTTCCTTAGATCTCAGATTTATAATCACTATCTTAATGCTCAAATTAATGAAATAATTGAAATTAGAAAATGAAATACTAAGAAAAATAACCCACCATCCACACAAATGAACACAATATGTATCCTAGGAAACCAAATACATGAGAAAACCCAACTAGAAGGTCAAGGCTATCCTCTTCTCTCTTTTCTTCAGTAATGAAATGCAAATACAAAGGGAGACACTTACTATGGATTTTCCTATGATAATGTGGAATGAATGGATACTACAGACTCTTCCTCCTACCT
The DNA here is from genome assembly GCA_010110895.2 of Picea sitchensis. NCBI lineage: Eukaryota > Viridiplantae > Streptophyta > Pinopsida > Pinales > Pinaceae > Picea > Picea sitchensis. The sequence continues at coordinate 70,599 of SNQJ01S0007056.1, forward strand.
CTGTTATGCTCTCAAATCCCTCTCCTTGTATGCTCTTCTCAAATATGGAACAAATAGAATACACAATAATGGAACCCCTTTTCCTCCTAATAACCTGATATTTAATATAACCCGTTAGCCATATATGGTAAGGATTTTGACTCCCTCAACCCTCAATTTGTGATAAGGCTTGGATATTCTATAATATTTTTAAAAATAAACATGTGGATAGCCCCATATGTGTGAGTAATGGGGGTTGACATGGCATCCACACATACCATGGTGGTAACAAGGAAGGTCAATTTGTTTGAGGCACAACATTCACATATGAGCTCTAATTGTACTGATGTTTGCATAGATTGAAAGGTCTTAATGTGCGGATCATTGTTGAGGGAGTTGGCATAAATTCCAGACAATGTAACCCCAAAAGAAGTTGTGTAATGTATTAAAATGTCTCTATAAGGTTCCACACCCTAATTTTCCAAATTAGGAACTGCCACTAAAATGGCCTTACACGCTGATTCCCCCAATTGTTTTGCAGCTAGAAAGTACCAAGATAGACGAATAAATATATGATGATCCAATACAGATAATACCTCCCAATTTAGGGAGGATTTTGGTCCCCAAAATATTTATTGAATGAGGTGAGGAAAATTTTTCTCTACCTTCTCTTTGGAGTACCATTTTTCCTCGTCTAGAAATTTTTCTTTCAACCCAATCTTCCAAAGGTCATGTTTCCCTCTCTTATAGTTATGGAATTCATCTACAAAAAATTTTCCTCTTGCAAATATGCCTAAAAATATAGTGTTAATTCCTCTGTGGTAGGTAAGACCTACTCCTCCTCCTAATTCAACATGGAAGGCTCATAGAGTTTAAATTTTTCTGCATTCACCACTGAACAAATGTGCATGTATGGGGGTAGGATGAGTCTATAGGCATTATCTCCCACCTTCTCAATTACCTCTAAAGGGGCATACTATAGAAACTTGATCTTCTTACCAAGACCTTGTAGTCTTTCCATGTTCAACTGTAACCAAACTCTGTCTCCCACTTTGAATGATTTTTCCATTCATGCCTTGTACCTTTCCTATGAATTCCTCATCATATCTTGTACCTACAAATGGACTTGCCTAATATTTTCAACAAACTTCTTGTATTTCAATGCTTCTCTTGTGTTGTCTTTGCTCACTCCTCCTTGATTCCCATAAACAACACATTAGGGCAAAGGTGGAAAATATCGAAAGCAATTTCCAAAAGGAGTCTTATTGGTAGAAGTATGAACTAATCTGTTATAAGAGTGTCAAATTTAGATTATATTTTCATCCCAAATATTTGGATGCTTCTGATTGTAACCCCTCTAAAGATGTACCAACATCCTATTGATTATTTTTGTCTTCCCATCTATCTATGGATGGAATGTTGTATATATCTTTAACTTCATGTACATATTCTCCCAAAGTGTAGTCCAAAAGGCATTGAAAAATATGGTGTCCATGTCTGAGATGATTCTCCTTGGTATCCCAAAGTGTACCCATATCTATTCAAAGAACATGTTTTCTTCTTCTTGTCCTCTGACGGTCTCTTTACAAGGCATAAGAATGCAAATCTTGTTCAACCTGCAAACTACCATAAAAATATAGGTGTGTCCCTTCTTGGTTGTTGGAAAACCACCCACAAAATACATTGAAGTGATTTCCCAAGGTTGAGTTGGTACAATTAAGGGATCATATAGACCTTTCGTCCTATTACTAGTCTTGTTGGTACAACAAAGAATGCATCCTCTAATATATCGAGCTACATCTTCTTGCATTCTAGGCCAATACACATACCTTTGTAAGTTAGCAATCGTCTTCTCAACACCAAAATGTCTTGCAAACTTGGAGGTGTGAGCCTCTCTGAGAACCTACAGTCGTTCACCGTTAGGAGCATAGATATTTTCTAGCTTATAGGGAAACCCATTTTGGCGATGATAATCAGCCTTACTGTAACCTTCTTCTACACGAATTTTCCCTTTTCATTGTTGAAATACATCTTTAAAGTCTTGATATTCTATGTTTTCCTCTTTGTATGCATTGTGGGTAAAAGCATCCATGTGCATAATATTTCCCAAATATGTAATCTTGGATGTGGGTGACCTTGAAAGCATGTTCACCAATTTATTAGTGCTTCCCTTCTTATACTTGATGACTAG
>SNQJ01S0007056.1:104729-117495 GCA_010110895.2 Picea sitchensis
CAAAGTCTTATTCATGTAGACTTTCACACCTTAGCATGTATACAGAGTTTTCTTCCTTTTTAACTCTTTATGGGTGCAAAATTTAGATAGAGTATTTATTTTAAGAAAATATGAAGAATAAAATGTGAAAATTGTTATTTTTCGCTAAACGAAATTGTTTTATCAATATTAAGGTGTAGATAATTGTAGTTGGGAGATCCTAATGTATGTAATAAAACACAAAGGAAACTAATGTTCAAAGGAAATGAAAATAATGTTGTATTGGTTGATGTATTGATAATATGTATAAAAAAAATATAATTATTTCTCTTAAATTTAATTTTGGGCTCTAAAAGAAGTGTTTCATCATCTTTAGTAGGCTCAAAAGAATGCACTTTGGACTTATGTGAAGAAAAAAACAAGTGAAATATATAATAATATAATGTAATTTTTCAACATTGTATACAAAACCCATGTGGTTAAATTTTCAAATGAATCTTCAAATGCTTACATTAAATTTGTCAAAACAACAAAAATGAAAACTATAAGTTGACCTATTTGACTAGTTTTAACCAAAATGCACACTAAGGTCTCATTAAATCTACACAAATTTATTTTCAAATTGATTGATATGTTTTTTAACTTAACTTTCTACATTTCCATAATTTCAATCCCATACAAAAAATCTCTATTTTTTTATAAAAATAAAAAATTTATTATACCTAAGATATATTACCAATAATAATGTAATAATGAATAAACATATATTATAGTAGTCATAAAAAACTTATGATGTAATAACAATAAGTCATGTATTTTTTGAAAGGATGTGACTTATCCAACCTTATGCATGTCCATTGATATTATACAATATAATTGTTAATAATAAACAATAATTATTTCTAGTGTAATGTATTTTATGGGGTTTTATATTCATGAGTGTTGACATCATGAAGTGAACTACTTGGTTCACTTCAATTGATATTAGATATTTTGTTTCTCTAACCTATAGTAGATATTTAATTTTCTCATGGTAATAAAAATTTACAAACTTGTGGTTGATTCTTCAATAAAAATATTTTCCAAAATGATTTTAAAGTGCATATGAATAAGTATTAAGTTAAACAAAGATTCCATGCTTGACATAAATAAAGTGAAATTCTATATACATGATAAGAAAAGGTAATGAGAAAAGAAAGTTTCCAAATGTTTTTAAAGTACATATGAAGAAGTATCAAGTAGATCAAAAGATTCCATAGTGACATAGAAGTAAAATTTAATACACACATATAAGTTGTAAACCTAAAATAAGGCTATACAGACATATCATGATGTTGAAGAAAATGAATCCAACACAAAAATCACTACAGTATTACATTAGATGTAAGGAGTCACTCCAATATTACATTAGATGTCAGGAGATCATTGCAAGGAAAATATTGTTAGAGCCATCATAAAATTGATTTGAAAAAGCCAAGTAAGAATGATTGAGTATATCTAGAAGTATATTCATTAAGGAAAAAGTTTACATTTATGATATTGGACTTTATTTTCTTTTCTTGTGTGGATAAACAAAAAAGGTGAATACATGGTGAAGTATTTAATTTATTAATATATATTCTTACCTAGGTTTAATTAAGGGTTATAAAATTAATCCCTCGGTTTCAATCAAGATAAAAGTGAAAAGTCTAAGTGAAAAAAGTGAGAAGTACAACCTAGTGAGAGGGATAAAATATAAGGTCAAATCCAAGTCAATTTTTCATGAAAAATAATATCCAAAGAATTATAAAGTGTGTCAAGTTAAATTTAAATTTAATCGGTGTGCTGAATATTTTGAAAATTTTGATTTAAATAAAGATGAGGAATGGAGGAATTCTAATATAGGTAGTTGAACTTGGGGCTTGGGATTATTAAAACTCAAATGGAATATTCAAAGAAAAGATATTATCTTTGATATTTGTTTTCACAATATGAAAAATTATATTAATGTCAACTTAGTGAATCCATTGTTAATTCTAGAGTCAAGGGTATTCATAAAGAAATGCACTAGTGGAAAGGAACAATTTGAAATTCAACTCTTACAAATATTGATTGATGATTATGAATTCGTATCCCAATTCAATTTTTTGAATATCTACTTTAATAAGGTTGACATAATTCTAGGTTCTATCTAGATGGAAACATTGGGGATGTTCATTCTAAACATAGAAAAAAATTCTTAACAATCTCCTATGAGGAAAAGAGGATAACATTACAATATTTCATAGTGGAATCATGCATATAAGTTCCCTCATTAGAATATATAGACCATATACAAAATGATACAATCCAATATGACAAGGAATCACCACAACAATGTTTTGAAGAATTACAAGAACTAAAAAAGAAACAAGATTCTCTAGTAACCAAATTATGTGAACAAAACCAATCTCTCACAAATGAAGTGCATATACTACAATCTAAATTAAAAGATATGTTTAACAAGAAAAAATATCTCAAAAATCAACTACTATTAGAGAAAGACAATTTTGACTTATAAGCATATGATCAAGTATTGATTCAATAATATGTCTCAATTCAATGTGACTAAAAATTTTAGGAAAAGAAGGATGCCAAGAAAAAAATGAGAAAATCTTGTTATATAAAGACAAGGAATCAACCATTTGAAAAATCATAGTGATCTATAAACTTTCATGGATATTATACTTAATAGTTCACCAACAGAGCTTGTATTAAACTAAATTTTTTTACTATGTAGGTTTATTTTCTTTAGATCTCAGATTTATAATCACTATCTTAATGCTCAAATTAATGAAATAATTGAAATTAGAAAATGAAATACTAAGAAAAATAACCCACCATCCACACAAATGAACTCAATATGTATCCTGGGAAACCAAATACATGAGAAAAACCAACTAGAAGGTCAAGGCTATCCTCTTCTCTCTTTTCTTCAGTAATGAAATGAAAATACAAAGGGAGGCACTTACTATGGATTTTCCTATGACAATGTGGAATGAATGGATACTGAAAACTCTTCCTCCTACCTCTGTTATGCTCTCAAATCCCTCTCCTTGTATGCTCTTCTCAAATATGGAACAAGTAGAATACACAATAATGGAACCCCTTTTCCTCCTAATAACCTAATATTTAGCATAGCCTATTAGCCATATATGGTAAGGGTTTTGACTCCCTCAACCCTCAATTAGTGATAAGGTTTGGATATTCTATAATATTCTTAAAAATAAGCACGTGGATAGCCCCATATGTGTGAGTAATGGGGGTTGACATGGCATCCACAAATACCATGGTGGTAACAAGGAAGGTCAATTTGCAGGAGGCACAACTTTCGCATATGAGCTCTAAGTGTACTGATGTTTGCATAGATTGAAAGGTCTTCATGTGTGGATCATTGTTGAGGGAGTTGGCATAAGTTCCAGATAATGTAACCCCAAAAGAAGTTGTGTAATGTATTTAAATGGCTCTGGAAGGTTCCACACCCTAATTTTCCAAACTAGGACCTGCCACTAAAATGGCCTTACAAGCTGTTTCCTCCAATTATTTTGCACCTAGAAAGTACCAAGATAAATGAAAAAATATATTATGATCCAATACAGATAATACCTCCCAATTTAGAGAGGATTTTGGTCCCCAAAATCTTGATTGAATGAGGTGAGGAAAATTTTCCTCTACCTTCTCTCTGGAGTACCATTTTTCCTTGCCTAGAAATTTTCCTTTCAACCCAATCTTCTAAAGGTCATGTTTCCCCTCTCTTGTAGTTATGGAATTCATCTACAAAATTGTTTCCTCTCGCAAATATGCCTAAAAATATAGTGTTAATTCCTCTATGGTAGGTAAGACCTACTCCTCCTCCTGATTCAACATGGAAGGCTCATAGAGTTTAAATTTTTCTGCATTCACCATTGAAAAAATGTGCATGTATGGGGGTAGGATGAGTCTATAGGCGTTATCTCCCACCTTCTCAAATACCTCTAAAGGGCCATACTACAGAAACTTGATCTTCTTACCAGGACCTTGTAGTCTTTCCATGTTCAACTGTAACCAAACTCTGTCTCCCACTTTGAATGATTTTTCCATTCATGCCTTGTACCTTTCCTATGAATTCCTCAGCATATCTTGTACCTACAAATGGACTTGCCTAATATTTTCAACAAACTTCTTGTATTTCAATGCTTCTCTTGTGTTGTCTTTGCTCACTCCTCCTTGATTACCATAAACAACACATTAGGGAAAAGGTGAAAAATATCGAAAGCAATTTCCAAAAGGGGTCTTATTGGTAGAAGTATGGACTAATCTGTTATAAAAGTGTCAAATTTAGATTATATTTTCATCCCAAATCTTTGGATGCTTCTGATTGTAACCCCTCTAAAGATGTACCAACGTCCTATTGACTACTTTTGTCTTCCCATCTATCTATGGATGGAATGTTGTATATATCTTCAACTTCATGTACATATTCTCCCAAAGTGTAGTCCAAAAGGCATTGAAAAATATGGTGTCCATGTCTGAGATGATGCTCCTTGGTATCCCAAAGTGTACCCATATCTATTCAAAGAACATGTTTTCTTCTTGTTGTTCTCTGACGGTCTTTTTACAAGGCATAAGAATGCAAATCTTGTTCAACCGGCAAACTACCATAAAAATATAGTTTTGTCCCTTCTTGGTTGTTGGAAAACCACCCACAAAATACATCGAAGTGATTTCCCAAGATTGAGTTGGTAAAATTAAGGGATCATATAGACCTTTCGTCCTATTACTAGTCTTGTTGGTACAACAAAGAATGCATCCTCTAATATATCGAGCTACATCTTCTTGCATTCTAGGCCAATACACATACCTTTGTAAGTTAGCAATCATCTTCTCAACACCAAAATGTCTTGCAAACTTGGAGGTGTGAGCCTCTCTGATAACCTACAGTCGTTCACCGTTAGGAGCATAGATATTTTCTAGCTTATAGGGAAACCCATTTTGGCGATGATAGTCAGCCTTACTGTCACCTTCTTCTACATGAATTTTCCCTTTTCATTGTTGAAATACATCTTTAAAGTCTTGATATTCTATGTATTCCTCTTTGTATGCATTGTGGGTAAAAGCATCCATGTGCATAATATTTCCCAAATATGTAATCTTGGATGTGGGTGACCTTGAAGTCATGTTCACCAATTTATTAGTGCTTCCCTTCTTATACTTGATGACTAGATGAAATTGTTGCAAAAAACCCATCCATTTGTAATGTTTAGTTTGTTCTAGCTTAATTTAGGCCTACACATATTGTAGTGGATAGTGATCAGTGTGAATAATGGTTTCCTTTCCCATGAGATAGTGCTTCCACTTCTGAACAACTTGAATCAGGGCATAGACTTCCTTATCATATGTAGGGTAGTTCAAAACCCCCCCATGAAACATCTCAGAATGATAGCATATTGGCTTACCTCCTTGCATCAAAATTTCTCACATTGCATACCCACTTGCATCTATATCCACTTCAAATGGCTTCTACAAGTTAGGAAATGTGAGAACTGGTGCTTGAGTTATCTTTCATTTTATCGTGTCAAAATATTTTTCATGATTCTTTCTCCACTGGAAAATCTTACGTCTTGATGTTATGGTGTGGAGTGGTGCATATAATGCTAAAAAGTATGCTATGAACTTCCATAGGTACTATTATGCCCCAACAAATATCCTAACTTCAGTGACATTAGTAGGAACTAGCCATTTTATTATGGCATCCATCCTTGCAGGATCTATCTTTAGCAACCATCCATCGATCACATATCCCAAATACACTAATGACTACTGAAAAAACTCACATTTCCTGAGGTTAGCTAGACTCTAGTGCTTTTTTGGATTTTCTAACACCCATATGAGATGCGAGATGTGATACTCCTAGGTAGATCTATAAACCAATAATTCATCCAATTACACTGTAACAAATGAATATAAACACGGGCGTAATACATCATTTATCAATATCATAAATGTAGTTGGTCCATTACATTATCCAAATGGAATGACCAACCATTCATACAAACCTTGTCTTTTCTTGAAGGAAATCTTCCTAGTGTCTTCTTCATTGACACATATCTGATGGTATTCCGATTTGAGATCCATATTGGTGAAGTACTTGACATACTGAAATTTGTCTAACAAGTCATCTATCCTCGGTAGAGAGTACCAATTCTTGAGTGTAATCTTGTTCAAATATCTGTAGTCAATACACATTTTCCAAGTCCCGACATTCTTGGGTACTATGATTATAGGTGACCCACAAGGATAAGTGTTTGGTCAAATAAATCCCTTCTCCAAAATCTATTGAAATTGTTTCTTCCCTTCATCTACTTCTAGAATATATTGTCTATACAACCCAATATTTGGTAATAGAGAGTCAGGAAACAACTATATCTTATACTCCACTTTTCTCTTAGGTGGAAGACCTTTAGGATACTAGAACACTTATATGTATGCCTGCAACAAATCCTCCAACTATTGTTTCTTATTTTTAGTACTTCACTCTATGGATGTATTTACTCTTACTGATTCATCACCCAACCAATTATCTTGTAAGAAAAAAAAAAACATACTTACTTGAACTAACCAACTTTTTGGATCAGTCAACACTTACCAATGAGATATTCGATTTATATTAATGTGCATTGATGATGAAATACTTTCCATCCTTGATCATGTGATACTGATTTTCTCCCCTCATGAATATTGCATCCCTCATATACATGTAAGGGATTCCAAACACTACTCCACACATGTCAATGGGTACTACATATAACTCCACTTCATCAATAAAATTTGCACTTACAACAAATTTGATCTTACACTATAATGTGACCTTGATCTTTGCATCATTTTTTTCCCACCCATATGGATATGGGCTAGGATGATCATGAAGCTCCAACCGAAGCTCCCTAACCAGATCATTTTCTCTGATATTGGCCTATGACCCAAAATCTAATAGAGCATCTACCTTGGTACTCTTGATGTGGATCGTGATATGAAATAATTGTTTCATGTCCTTCTCTTCCTTTTGATGAAGTCTACTAAAATTCAATTCCTTCTACACTGAACTATAGGCAATATTCTCATCCACATTTGGGCTACTCTCTACCTGATTTCTTGAATATGTGGCTAGAAGGTTCTTCTTCTTGGCATCCTTCTTACATTTCATAGGTTCATCTTTGGATGTAGTTTTCAACACTTTTATTTAGTGTGGCCATCGATATTTCAATGGTTACAGTGGTTACTTGGATCCTTGAACTAATTTGTAGCGGTTGTCAACTTCTTGTCTTTCTGTTTCCACTTCTTCTTCCTCTCCTTAGAAGAGTCTTGGTGCTCTTTCTGGTTGGAACCACTTGGCTATCCTTTCTTGTCGCCTATATTTTTTAGATATTGTGCTTTCATGTAGACCTCATCAACGTTCCTAGGCTCGAAGAGAATCACTTTCTTTCACAAATGAATGTGTATACCCCTTGAGGATTACATCTAGGTTCTTGGGAGAGATACCTAGCATGATAGCCATCTTTATGAATTTGATTGTGTACTCATGCACACTCTACCCTTTCCTTTTCCTAAAGTAATTCCAATGGATCCATTGGTTACCCGATAGGGTAGAATTGGGACTTAATGAGGGTTTTTAAATCCTCCCACTTAGTTATTAGTTGATCACCCTCTAGCCTAAGTGTTTATGTGTGACTTATCCATCTGGTTAATGCATGGCCCTCTAATTTTAGTCTAGAAAACAAAATCTTATGGTATTCTTCTATATCGTGGACACTAAAATAGAAATTCAGTTGTTGCAACCAATGATTCAACATTACCGCATTGATATCACCTTGGCATTGATTCATATCCACTTTCGATCCCATTTTAAATAAATACTATGAAGGGATAATAGAACTAGAACTTGGCTTCTTTCTCAATCTCTTTCCTTAACTCATTTTATGGGTCTTAATTGTCTCCTGGTTTCCCCTATGATCTGATATTTGAGTCAGAGCCTCCAACCTCCCCAAATGGTCCAATATTGTTTGCTAGAGCTACCATGAGGAGGGTCATATTATAGAAGATATTAGTGACTTGTTCTTCTAGCTTCAAAATTATCTCATCTGCTAGATATCAATGATTGTTGTGAATAGACTCATCCTACATGGCTAGGATTATACAACTTTCTTGTTAATACAATTCCTGGATCCTGCAACTTTCCACAAATACCCAAAAGAAAAATACTTTGATACCAATATGATCTATAAACTATCATGGATATTCCACTAGAACAGTTCGTCACAACAAATCTTTTGTTTTACTAAAATTTTGTATTATGTAGGTTTATTTTCCTTAGATCTCATATTTTTAATCACTAACTTAATGCTCAAATTCATGAAATAATTGAAATTTCAAAATGAAAGACTACGCAAAAGAACACACCATCCACACAAATGAACACAAGATGTATCTTGGGAAACCCAATATGGGAGAAAACCTAGCTAGAAGGTCAGGCCTATGTTGTACTCTCTTTTCTTCACTAATGAAATGCAAGTACAAAGAAAATCTAATCGAATGGATGGTTGATTGGTATTTTATTGGTGGTTGATTGGTTCATATCTGACCGATATCCTTCTAGTGGTCGAAGCCTATAATAGAATCATGAGATTCATGGGATTGCAACAAATTATCTCCATGGATCTGTAGCCATTTTGGGCACCATGAATTAGAGTTTTACATGTTGTAGATTCTTATAAATATGGAATTATGCAATATTTTCAAGGTTCGCTTCAAGTGTTAGATTGTGACTAGCAAGAGTGTTGAAGGTTACTTGGTAGAGAATTGTGAGTCTGTAATGGTCATGAAAATGTAAGCCAAATGGATGTAAAGTTGTTATTTTAGTTGAACAAGGGAATATGATGATGAATTGTGTCTTAGGTGTGAACCAAACTTAATAATATAACTCTTTGATTGTTGAATGAATAAAACAACGAAGGAGTGGGATTTGCTCAAGCATTGTTGGTTGATCTAGGTGGATCTCAATGAACATCTATGTTTTCCATTGAATCAATGTTTTCAAGCTTGTGCTTTTAATAAACCATGATATTCACTCTTTTGATGGGGAATGTAATGCAATTTCATCTCCATTTGTTAATTACAATCATCATGTAATGATTGCATAGTGGTATTATGTACATTCCTACACCATTAATGCATTGGATCCCATCAAAACTTTGCAGTTAAGCATGCTTGGGATAGAGTAGTACTAGGATGGGTGACCTCCAGAGAAGTCCTAGTGTTTTACATGACTATGGCATTTTGTAAACTTAGCCCAATTTCTTCCACATGCATCACGAGAATTATTCTCATCTCACTCTCTCATATATAATCGAGGAGACGGAGGTATTTTGAGCATGCAATGGAGTGTGATGTAATGCTTGTTGCGATTGAGCATATCCAAGATCTCTTTCTCTTCAGAGATAAGCTACTACCAATCTAGCCAGGAATTCTATTATTTTATGCATTAATAGAAGTTTGTCTTCATTGTATTTATGTGTTCTCTTCTATAGTTATGTTTTTATCTCACTTCATTCTCAATATAAACCATATCACTAGTTTTCCTGGGTAAATCTCTATGTATTATGTGATTTTCACTGTTTACTTTCTATTTAATTTTGTCTTATCTCTCCTGTTTGGTTTAAATTCACCTACAATGGACATAAACCCATTGGATGTAAATGGATATTCAAAAATAAAATCAGTTTAGGGCATTGTTGTAAAGCATAAGGAAAGGTTGGTTGCAAAACAATATTCTCAGGTTGAGTGATAGACTTTGGTGAGATATTTTCTCCAAATTCTAAGTAAGAATTTATTAATCTTATATTGTCCATGGCAACAAATTTTGATTTAGAGATAGAATTGATGGATACGAAAACAACATTCCTACATGGTGACTTGAAGGAGAATATATATATGACAAAGGTAGAGAATTATGTTAAAAATGATCACTGTGTGTATTACAAACATGATGGTACAAACATGATGGTGGTCATTTCCTTGTTATAACTCTATTTGTAAATGATATATTATTCTTTGGTAACAATAAGGTTGTGATTCATGATTTGAAGTCTCAACTTTCAACACAATTTGATATGAAGGTCTTGGAAGTGCTAAATATATGTTATGAATAGAGATCAAGAAAGAAATCTAGTGAAAAGAAATCTTTGGTTGAGCCAAAGTAAGCATGTAAATTATGTGCTACAACATTTATGCATGGAAAATCACAAACCTTTGAGTGTTCCAATTTTTGTGGGAACTAAGAGTTTAGTTGATCAAAGTCCTACAACACCTACATAGATGGAGGATATGGCTTATGTYCCTTTTGCTAGTGCGGTTGGTAGTTTTATGTATCCTATGGTATGTACTWTGTTAGACATTGCCCAAGTAGTAGGAGTCTCGAGTCAATTCATGGCTAATCCTAGACATGAACATTGGGTTGTAGTGAAGAGGATCCTCAATTATTTGTGAGGTACTTCTGAATATTCCATTTTCTATCAGAGTGATGTTTCAAGGGACCCACACTCAGTGTATAATAGGGTTATGTGGATTATGATTTGGCAAGGGATGTAGATAGAAGGAAATCTATGAGAAGATACATGTTTCAATTGTTTAGTGGAGTAGTAAATTGAATGAGAAAGTAACAAGTTGTGGTTTATTTATCCACTACAGAGACAAAGTATATGGTATATAATCGTGCTTGCAAGGAGGCTAGTTGGCTTATGAAACTGTGTTCATATGTAGGACTAAGTTAGCTAGCTATTATAGTTCAATGTGATAATAATAGTGTCATTTGTCTGGTTAAGAACCCAACCTTTCATGTGAAGACAAAGCATATAGATATAAAATACAATTTCATTAAAGGCATGGTAGAGGATGGAAAGATGATACTAGAGAAAGTTGACACCCAATAGAATGTTGTAGATGCATTGACGAAACTAGTGAGTATAGGTAAATTCAAGTGGTGTTGTGAATCTATGGGCCTTATGGCCCCTAGCAATTAGATCACATTTTGATGCATTATCCTTTATAATCTTGCAAGGTATATAAAAAGTGGGAGAATGTTGGGACAAGTGTGTCATACACTTTGCAATCATATAATGGAGTAGCTAATGATTGTTAAACAATAGCAGGGAATAAATGTTGACTAGTGGTAGGGAATAAATGCAAAGCATTAGCAGGAAATGAATGCCATGCAACAATAGTTGGCCAATTACTATTTGGTGGTTTCTCTCATGTAGAATTGGAGAACCAAAAATGGTTTATGGTTTTGTTATGCCAATTTATTGAGTGCTAGGTTTGCAGAGTGTAAGTTTTAACTTATTGTTATGTTGCCGAAATTTCTCCAAAAACATTATGCTATTGTTGAACATTCTTGCTAAGAGTATAGAGACAACCTATTGTAACCATTTAGTTGTTGAGAGTGTGCTTTAGTTTGTGAAGTTTTTCTTTTGGAAAGGTTTTCCCCTTGAAAATTATTGATTATTAATGGGTTCTTGTTTATTTCATTTGTTTGTTTTTAAATTTTGCACATTATTCCTTGACAAGAAATGTGTTCTGCCCCTCTTTCTTTCAAATTCATATATATACAACAATAAATTAATAAATATTCATGAATTAATAATAGATCTCTTTCTTTCAAATTCATATATATACAACAATAAATTAATAAATATTCATGAATTAATAATAAATTAGATGGTTAATGTACAGTTTAAAATTTATATCATTATTAATTCAATTTCAATAAATTATTTTCTCTTACTCTTACTAATTGATTAATATAAAATTTATTATCTAAATCATCATTCAATTTTTATGAATTATTTTATAACCCTTCATCCTTTTCAAATCTATCAAATTGTGGAGATGAATTAACCTAAACATTTCATTATTACTTTACATAGAGTGTATGGGATAGATAAAACTAAACATTTCATACTTTACATAGAATGTATGTTGAACAATAAAGAACCTGCTGTGCAATATTCAATGATGGGATAAGTCATATATGCATCATCCTATATATCTCGATCTAGACTGGAGTAAAGATGCCATAAAGCCCTTTGACATGATATTACTTGAAACCATTCCAATTGTTATTATTAATTGAAGTATGCTCAGTCGTATTGATTATGATGACAACAATATTGTTCCATATTTTACTTTTGGATGGTGTAGGCTAAATGTAGGTTAAATTTGGACAAAATTGTTATTTTTTATTGTTTAAATTGTATTTTTTAGATGCATAAATGAATTCAGTCTGCTGAGAAACCCTTGAAACATTTAGATTATATAAACTTAGCCACTTAAATCTACATATCCAACCATTCCTCACCAACTCAACAAAATTTTTTTTACCAAAAAGCTTCCAAAAAATAGAAAGTTTAAAATACTGCCTTTTGGATACTTCTACCTTACACATTAAACAAAAAAAAAACGCTACACGAAATATAAGCTGTCTAATATAAGCTGTCTAAGATTTCTACCTTTATTGGATCACAATTCAGTTTATATATATTCTGTATTAAACATTACTTTTTGGTTTAAAAGTCCAGGTTTATATTCTGTCTGACATGACAAGACACTGGCCGGGCAGCAATTTTACATATTAACAACATATGTACCTGAGTGAGATTTTAAAAATGAATTTATAGGTGGCTACTTTACTTTGAAAATAGTAAGATTTGCAATGGCATCACGTCTTATAATTGTACAG
>SNQJ01S0007056.1:130617-143411 GCA_010110895.2 Picea sitchensis
TTGCTTTCACGCATACAACTATTGTTTTAGAAAAGCAACACTGGCTAGATCATGGACCGTGTTATACGACGATTTGAATGCCGAGCATTATTGAAAATGGACGAATAGGGATCAGTTGGGATTTTGTACGGAGCGATTTAACAAGACAATTGGGATGGCAAGATCATGGACCGTGTTATACAAGACGATTTGAATGCCTAGCATTATCAAAAAGGAGTGGGCTAACTCGGGAGCAATCTTCCCTTCGAGTTAGTTTTTCAATATGTTATTGGGCTGTGCTGTTTTAAATTTTTAATCAATTCAAAATTTTGATCGATTTTCTAAGCATCTGGGTTGGGTTGGTTTAAAATGGGCAAAACTCTTGGGGTAAGGTTCTGAAATATAAGGAACTTTGATCCAAACGAAAATGGTTTATAATGAGGCAAAACCCTTGAGATAAGATTCTGAAATGCATGGAACTTTGATCCATACGAAATTCAGATTACCCCTAAAAATCTGATAGTGGTAGGACAGTTGGGATTTTGTACGGCTAGAATTAACATTTGACATAGTTGGGATTTTGTACAACTAGAATTAACATTTGACAGATAGCTGACCCTGTTAAGATGGCTAGCAATATCCAACCTGCTACATTTGACAGATAGCAGACCACAAATAATGGACCGTGTTAAGACAGGGAGCAATATCCAATCTGCTGAGCAACATTGTGGAATGTGGATTATATGTTGACTGATCTGATGATATATATATCCAATCTGATGATATATATATCCAATCTGCTCAGCAGCATTGTGGAATATGGATTATAAGTTGTTGGATTTGATGGTATATAATCATTAAATGGTTTATAATCTAATTACAAGCTAGCAATATCTTACCTACTATGCAGTATTGAATACTGCAGGCTAGTTATAACTAACTTACTATATGCTGAGGCTAACAATATCTAACCTACTATGCAATATTGAATACCTCTACAGGAGGATTATAGACAGTTGGATCTGAATTGCTTTCATATCCAACCACCTATAATCCAACTGCCGCATCCTAAAATGCTGGTTAGCAAATTGGATATTAGCCGCCTGTTAAGACAATTAGGATGGCCATTGGCCAGCATTATTCACCCATGAAACTGTAATATGCTTGGCGAGCATTATCCACCTGTGAAATTATACATGGTTGGTAATATGAGGGTTGGAATTTTACGGACAAACGGGGCAATTTTATTGTCAAAAATAGCTATTAGCCATTAGCTTTTTATGCTGTGTCAGACTAGCAATATCTAATCTACTATGCAGTATTGAATACTGCAAGCTAACTATAACTAACTTACTATACGCTGAGGGTAGCAATATCCAACTTACTATACAATATTGAATACCTCTACACAATATTGAATACCCCTACAATAGGATTATAGACAATTGGATCTGAATTGCTTTCATATCCAACTATCTATAATCCAACTGCCACATCATAAAATGCTGCTTAGCAAATTGAATATTAGCTGCCCTGTTAAAACAATTGGGATGGCTATTGGCCAGCATTATTCACCCATTAAACTGTAATATGCTTGGCGAGCATTATCCACCTGTGAAATTATACATGGTTGGTAATATGAGGGTTGGAGTTTTACGGACAAACGAGGCAATTTTACTGTCAAAAATAGCTATTAGCCATTAGTTTTTTCATTGTTTTAAACGTTCAGAGAAGGCATTCCCTTCCAGTTGTCAAAACTGTCACATTTAACAATCGGTTTAATTTTGAAATTCCAAACCTGGTTAGACTTCACTATTTCGAATTTCGAATAGCCTCTTTCACAGTTTCACTTATAATATAAGAGTTTCGTTTTTACAGTAAACTGTGGATACCACTCATACAATTTGGTTCCGATAACTCATGATGTCTTATCAATCTTAAAGTGAGTGGAAGATTTATTTGACGTTTTCGGTATCTCGTCAAATCCTATCCAGAAAAAGGGCATATTGTTAAATTGTACAATAGTACGCAGAGGAGATTTACGATGTCCAGTACAATTTGTGACGTGTTGACATCCGTTCAAAATTCCTTATATTCTTTTCAGTGATAGGCCATGCCGGATATTTATATTACGGATAGGAAAGTAATCTCCAGGAGATTTACTAGTTGTGACATGCGTTAAGATGTCTATTACAATTTGTTTAGGACTTGTGTTTCGTTCAAAGGAGTCTTTTCATTGATAAACCATCATTGAAATTTGGATTACGCTTGGGAAAGTTATTATCCGTGTCCGTTCAGAGTTCACGTGTTGCTGCAAATCTAGGTGAAATTTTCAGTGATTTCAATTATATTTAATATTGTTTTAGGTTTTAGGTTAAAGATTCTATTAAATGAAGTTTTGGGAGTTTTTCAGCATCATGAATCCATTTTTACCGTCAGAAATGGATTTTGAACAACAAAAAATAGTGATTCCTGTAAATTTATATAAAATTGTTAAATCCACATATTTGAGTATTATTTCTATAAAATCAAAGTGTCTCTTTTTCAGCATGCTGAATTCATTTCTGTATTCAAAAATGAATTTTAAATAACAAAAATAATAATTTCCTACAAATTTATATAACCAAATTTTGAAAAAAAAAACCATTTCATAGGAAATTTAAACAACCCCATATTTAATTGTTCTGAAAAAAAATTCAGCAAGTAATGAGATTCACTCTATATGAAATGTTTTTATCTTACTTTGATTTATGGTTTGGTTTTATTTTATTTTATTTTATTTTAATTTTAATTTTTTTATGAATTTTAAATATTTATTATATGGAGAATGATAATATTAGTATGATAAAAAAAGAGTACAGAGAATACACTATGTGGCTTGTCACTTAGAAATCAGGACCACAAGAGTGATCGAACATCACTGTTTCCATCATGCTATAATGTTCTTAATGCTTAATATACTGAGATACATGTCTTTCCATCCCATTTTCAATCATAAAAACGTGGATGGAGAGGGTAATGGATCCTCCCTCTCTTTAGACACCAAGATAAACATTAGAGATAATGGAGAAGGCTCATCTTCTTATTTTACGTAGTCTTCTTTGTGTTTTTTCTCCATAGGCTCATCATTTATTAGGATAGGAACGCAAGAGTTTTCATCATATGTTGAGGATAGGTCTAAATTCTCCTTAAGATTGGTTTGAAATTTGCAAGAATATTGAAAAAAAATTCAACATTAAAGATTTCCCTGTAAAGAGACTCAAATTTTTGGTCCATAACATGTAGCTTGTCCAATATGGCCTTGTGTTCCATGTCCTTCTCCTCAACAACTTGTGCAATAAATGCTTTGTTCATCCAATATAATTATGTGAGGTTGGAATTTTTTGTGTCTCTAGTACAAGAATATCCAAAATGAGGAATCTAGTCTTTAAAATGTGCCTCTAGTTGCTCACAACTTGTGAGTTGTTATCTTTTCCATTTAAATTTATCTTCCATGTTGTCAATCTCCCTTTAATATCCTTAGAAAACCTCACATGGAAGTTTGAGGTGGCTCTAGGACACCCAATCCCCTAAATACCCTTTCTAGGGATGGGGCATCATTTTTTTTTCCCCCTAACTCTCTCAAATCTTAATTATGGGATCTCCATTGGCTACAGCTCGCCACGAGCTTTCTAACGGTCGCCATCACACTAAAATCTAAGCTCTGGTCTGCAAGTTATTTCCTCCCGAAGTTACCTGGACGATTATTAGTTGGGCTCTTCGGCGATCGACGATGAGTGCCCCTTTTTCTCACTCCCCGAAGTCCCGAAATCTCGCCACATGGCCTTGGCCCTTCGACGATCGTCGTTCGTTGTTTTGCGTTGGACGTCCATTTTTGGTGTTTTGTGTTGAACGTCCCTTTTCGATGTTTGGCGTTTTACGTTGAACGTCCATTTTTGGCATTCGACGTTTTGCGTTGAACGCCCCTTTTTGGCGTTCGACCTTCAACAGTCAGCAACCGACGTCCTACATTTTCGGCATTTCGACGATTGACGGTCATCATTTAATGTTCGACGATTGATGATCGTTATTGAATGCTCCTTTACCATGCTATGCCCAAAACTTTCGAACTCGCGAAATTATCCAGACTCTTGGAGTCCCAGAAACATCACCATCCACATTGGCTAGGTAGGCACGAACCAAAAGCTCACATGCGACGATGGCCAGGGGGGCACGTGTCCTCATTACTGGGTGACACGTGTCATGCTCTAATAGGAATAAAGGGTCTGTGAATCGACCATATCTGGGTGACACGTGGCATGCATAATGTGGGTCCATGTCACCTTGAATGACGTCAAGATGCCACGTCATCCTATACTGATAGCTTCCCGACCCTTCGATCTCACGGTCAGTAAGAGTCCATGTAGATCCATAGATCTATGACTTTCATTACTTCACGGCTCCGGACTTCAGAGCTTACCAACTCCTCGCATCGCAAATTCCCCAAAGATCCCAGTCTCTGGACTCTCGAATCTAGCGTCAAGTGTCTTCATCCTACCAACGACCGAGATTCATTTCGGCGTTCGCGACTTTAGATATTTTCACAATCTATAGATTCTTGGCCAAGTTCCTCCTAAGTACCAAGTCTCTAGACTATAGGATCACTTGCCATATACCCTCTCATCCAACGTCTCTAATTTGACGGACAACCTTATACAAGGGACAAGTAGGGGCCACATGTCGCTCCACAAGGCGTTCCCAGTCGGTTGGGTAATTGAGGGTGGTTTCTTAGATCGACGATTGAGAGGGATCCCAAAGGATCCAAAGATCGACGGTCCACGTCACTTCGAAAGTTCGGCATTCGGGGGTTCGACGTAAATCTTTTGGCTTCCTCTCCGGACCACACCTGATCTATCGCCACGTGTACCTAGCATTCATGGCCAAGATTTACTCCGGCTCGCATAACTTCGGGGAAACTCGCGCATCCCTATATCATCGAATACCTGAACTTTTGGATAGTTGTTGATCTATGGACACGTTTCCCCCCACTTTCAACAGTCCCGATTAACTTCGTGACTCCAACATTCGAGAGTTTCGACACTAGACCACTCCTATCCTCTCGAAGTAGAACTTCGTCGAAGCACTTAACGCTTCCCCTCCTAAGTTCGATATAATGACTAAGAGAGATCTCCACTGAATCCCGAGATCTACGACCCTCATCAATTCATGACTCCAGACTTCGGCTATTTTCGAGGGTTGTGGAGTCATAAGTTCTGAAGTCCGAAGCCAAAAGGGCTATCTCCTTTCAGGCTAGCACAGGGTTCCCAGGCCCTAGTCATGTGGACCCTCTAATGAGTCTCAGGTTGTAAGGTCGAATCTTAGTCGAGATTTGGTTAAGGCTGTGGGCATGAGCCCATGGTCTCTTAGGCTACTGGTTTGAAGGAAGCGCCCTCCACTCACAGAACTTAGGTTCTAACACAGGGAAAGGAACCTTCGAAGGATCAAGACGAATGCAGCAGTCTGGTAGAGTTTGCCTCAACTCTAGTATTGTGAAGTTGATCCCTGGGGAGAATACCTTGAGGATTTCCCAACTAGCCCAAAGGCCACACCGGTCATATTATAACCATTCAAAGACAACAGTTTACAGAAGAACATTAAGCATTATAATTCAAACACTACAAATCGTAGTCATAGACACAAACATTCGATCATGCATTTCAATTCAAGTGTGCAAGGTAAACAAAGTACTTATCTATTACAGTCGCAGCCAACCAACTGACTATGGGTGTTCACCTTTCCACCCAACCATAGGCTCAGAGGCATTCATTCTTAGCACTATCGCCATCCTCGTGCTAAGCCATGGTATCACTAGGGAACTATGCCATTTCTCAGAGGCCTTCTCTCTATCACAACATCCCTGTGAGGTTTATCATATGCTTCACCAGCATCAAGCTCACGGCCTTCCTCTTTCCTTTTGCATATCTGGGTCGCATGTTCCCCTCTGTGCATGTGTTCTTGTATCGTGTCTCTCATGCTCTCTATAGAGCCTCATGCACACCTTCTCCCTCCGGTGGTATTCTCCTTGTCTCTATTCTCTATATCCTTTCCCAGGATGGTCCTCGACCTATCATGTTCCTTCTGTCAGAAGGAAACTAGGGTCAGCCTGGTCTTCCAGACCCTACGGTACTTCGGGCTAACATCCTTCAGTCATACCATGCTTCCATTCATGGGGGTGGTTGATTATCCAACCACCAGTCCTTCCTTCATTAACCGGTTCCTCTCCTTGGGATCTGGATGAGGCTTATTATCTTAGCAAAGGGAATTTGGGTCATTTGAACAAATGAACCCTCTCCATATTTTCCTCATTCTTTCCTCTAGTGATATCATGGTTAGTACTTCAAGGCTTTACCCCCACAGTCAGTCATTAGAAAATCTAAATAATAATTTTACATTGTTCCCATGCCATAGCATGGTGATCATAATTAATGACTAATTACAAGTTGGGGGAAATAGGGGTATTACAGTCCCCTCCCCCTTAAAGGGAACATTGTCCTCGGTGTTCTTTCTCAGTAACACATGTCATGCCTTTGTCATTTTGTTGCCTTAGAAATATTGACCCTCTTTGTGGGTCAAGTCGTTTCAAACTCTTGGCCTTTGTCACCTGTCTTCAAAAATCTTGGACAACAAGCATATTAATATTAGCTTTCATGCGTAAACATTTTATTGTTGCATAAAAATCAAGAAAATTTCATAACTTAGCACAATACTCATCTGTGCAGTTCGTGGATTCGTATCCACATAGTTGTTTTGTTTTCTTGGCTTACTGTTTTTCGTGGACACACCCATTGTGTGCATGATCCCAATCAATAGTTTATAAGAATTTTCAAAGTATCCTCTTCATTGTGGTCACTCACCTTCCAGGGCCAAGCTCAAGCATCCCCTTCTCGGCTATACAGTTCCTCAGATGATTCATCTTTCCTTGCCAAGGATTTCTCACACAAGAAGAATTTTAGAGACTTCATTAAGCCTTACAGTCGAGGCGTCCCTCAGAGTTTCTCTGTCGAGGCTTCCCTCGGACTTGTGTTTCCACAACACAACATATTCTAGGTGATCATGGCTTACCATATGTTTCTCATGGCCCAATCAATAGCCTTTTTCATGTTTTCCATCTTGACAGCCTTCATCTATCCTCCCTAGACAAATCTTTTTCATCTCACCTGTATCACGAATATAAAAAATTATGAGAAATTGTCATGAATTTCAAATTCATAATTTTCTTACAAATCTGTTACCCACAGATTTCCACATTCCCCATTTATTTTCAGATCTGTTTTGCACAAGAACCAGATTCACAAGTTTGGGACTTTCCTTCCCATAGCAATTTAGCTCAGCGGGAAATTGGTATTTTTTATGGGCTTACAACACTGCCATATCCAAGACCCCTTTTTCCTCCTGTATTTCAACATTCCTCATCTAAACAGATTGTTAGTTTTCATGCACATTATATTTTCAAACGATGCATACTAACAATCCAAGTCATTTTCATCTATTCAATGGTACAAATAAAAGGAAAGTATTATTATTTATGTAAGCATCCTTTCAACATACTAAATTTTCCAAGTGCAATTCAAATATTAAATGACTTTAATCAATGTGCCAATATTCATGGTCACATTCATACCCAATGCACCCTTGCATTGATTTTCAAGTTGCCAGACTTGGTGACAAGCACTCTGCTATGGTGTGTTGGATTTTAATCAACCTCTTCACCATATGGTTTATTCTTTCTCATTCACTCTTACAATAGGACTGTGCTTCCTACTACAGGTTGATCACGATCCCAAATCAATGCACATGAAACTAAATGTTTCTCTTGAATGCACCCAAACATTCTTCCTTCATTAGTAAC
Source organism: Picea sitchensis (assembly GCA_010110895.2). Taxonomy (NCBI): domain Eukaryota; kingdom Viridiplantae; phylum Streptophyta; class Pinopsida; order Pinales; family Pinaceae; genus Picea; species Picea sitchensis. The sequence goes on from SNQJ01S0007056.1 coordinate 138,485, forward strand.
CGGGGTGCCAACACTCATGGCCACCCAATTTTCTCTTTTATTTATCATCTATACAATGTAAGTAAAATATTGGAAGGCCCTCCTTCCTCACTGGAAAATCAGTTGTCTACTCTTTATGCAAACCTGCATTTCCTCGAAGCAATTGCATGCAATGTGCTAACTATGAGCACCTTTATTCCCATTCTCCCTAGATTGGTCATTGTACCCATGGTATTCTTTACTCATGCATTTTCTTGCAAGGATTATAACTCATCCTTGACTGGCATAGACTTTCTCTCTCTATTGTTCAGATTCTTCTTTCCTGAATCTTACCCCGCTTGGGTAGCAATAGCATACAACAACCACTCACAATTATTTGCATATCTTTAGGATAATGAAATATTTTCAAAAGGCATTCTTACCAAATTCCTTTATACATTATGCCACATAGGTATGGAAATTTTTATACATGTTCTTGCTGCTAGCACCCTCTCTTATATTACCTCATTAATGGTGCTTTATGGGAACTTTTTAAAGCCCCTACAACAGTCTTTTGACAACCACCTTCTCCTAGTCATCCTTTTCTTGAGGTTGTCCATCATTCACAATTGTCTTCCTCAACAGTTCCAAGTCCTTTTTACACATGGCATACATCATAAATATGTTATTCATCATGTAAAATAAAAACACAAGTATCATAGCTTTTAAATCAATAAAACAGTTTTCAGATATGTCCTAGCATATCTCTATGCACCTCATCACATTATCCTTAATGCTTACATGAGTGCAACACAAGAAATTCTCAGATGTTTGCATAGTCATACAACTGTCATCATTATGGTGTCAAAACATTCACTTTCATCAGCATACCAACTTTCTTGTCCCAGAGAAAACATAATACACAACAAGAAAGGAGTTAAGGCTCTTTCGTTTTCCCAACTCCACCTACACAACCTAGGACCTTCAGTCCAACTGAGTTATTTTCCAATGCCTCACTACCTTTGTTTAATATGGCTTCAACCAAGCCTATTCATTCAAACTTACTTACTTACTTACTTATTCTTCTTTCTCTAGTTGTACTCGTTTCCACAACTATTCTTTAAGACTACGACTCAGTTAAACAATTCTGAGTCCTTAGAGTGAGAAAAGTGTTCCTCCTTTTCTCCTTTGCTTTTGCAATCTACTTCTTATTGTGATCTTGTTGTTTTTTTGTTTTTTTTTTAGAAGCCTCGGTTAGTCTCACCCTAACCCTTAGGATACATCAACATGATTTAATAGAAAACCTTTTTTTTTCATAATGAGCTATGAACCTGCACACATTGCACATTACCATTTGGTTATCAGAATGGTCTGCCCTCGTGGATTAGTTTAATACTCATATATTTTGTTTTAAAATGTAATCCAGGATTCTTATATAAATAGGTTTGTAGCCCACTGCTCAATTCTCATAAATCATTAAGGTTTTGACTTCGTTCTCCTGACAGAGTCTTCAAACAATTCTTCCATAGATAACTCCTTCAACATGAAAATTACTTATTGCATATCATTCTCTATATGTGATGTCCTCAGCCTTGCATTAGCTTCGACTATTTACCAAATATTCCATAAGGAATATAAACATACATCTTTATTATGCATTCAGATTATTTGTACACACATATTCCTTGTTTTTCTAACTTACATCCATGATGCACTTAACCACATGCATAATCATAAATCATTTAACTTATGATTGTTCACAATTTCTCTCATGCAGTCCTTAAAGGCTTAATCATGTTGCCTTTTTTCATTACAACAGTGCATCCTTGCTCATTTACTCTTTCATATTTTTATACTAACATTTCCTAAGGGAATGGAACACATTCCCCTCAAACCATCATTCAAACCCAATCTTTCATGACTCCTCAGAATAGAATCGGTCATGCATTCACGATATTCATTCAATCTTGGCAAGTATAATTCTTACCTGACATATCACTCATCAAGGCAGCCATATTGTTCCTCTAGTATACATATATTCTTACATCATACATGTGTGTCACTTGCACATTCAATATCATTCATACCTAGTTGGTATTAATATCAAGATTCCTATCAAGAAGCTTCACAATGCATTAAATCCATGCACTCAAGCCTATACACACCTATCCCAAAAATACATAATGCAAGCTCATTTCTTGCACCCTTTCCATGTCATACATGCACATAGACACATCAGACTTCTAGATCCTTCTCCCAAGGATCTTACTGCCATTCTCAGGACAAGTTCCATAGAGATACTCAACACTGATATTTCCTCTCATTTGGGACCTTGCAGTCATTCTCATGCTATCCACATGGCCAATTTAACATACATAATCATAACTATGTCTCTTTTTTCGTATGACAACAACCAACAAGAAATATTTCTTGCCTCTGGTGTTATAAGATGACTCAATAACCCATAAATATTATCTAGGAAAATCCAACAGTTCCCCAAGGAAACAAGACATCTTATCAAGCTTCTCTTTCATCCCTCAAACCATTCTTGGTCAACAAATTTCTACAAGGGAATCTTTTCCTAAACTCCCTCTTATAGCTATCTGAGTATACCAAGATATTTCCATATGGTTATCATCCACCTCTAGATATCAATCTGACCCATTGGGCTTCTAGAAGTGCCCCAACACTTTCTTTATCACATTCAGGATCAACATTTAATCAACAATTTTACCTTATTTATAATAAATTTTAATGTCCAATAACATTTGGACTACTCCCTTAAAACCCATATACAATTTCAAATTATGTTACTTACTAAGTATTCTAGTTCATAACTCCACACTATATTTAGGTCATAATCAGTATTAACCATTATACCTAGAATTATTCCTTCTGTTCAACAACAGTCATGGATGGAGGTCACTCTCCTCCTCCCACAAGAATTCTGGCAGACTAGTTTCCTATCCACCAAGCAAGGGAGGTTGTTTTAATTTCTCACTCAATCACTCTATATATCTACAGCTCTGTTTATCAGCTTGATTAGAAAAAACCCTTCCCAACAATTCCTGTACCCAGAAACAAAATTTGTTTCTTAGTTCCCTTTGAAACCCGAGAGTTGCGCATGCTCTCCCTTTTTAGAGAATGGTCACAAGACTCATTCCTCTGATCGTGAGGGGTTATACACATATACCAGGTTTAATCCTTCATTAAAGAAATAATTATTAATGCTACGGATCCTTTCAATACATTCACATCCAAGTCTTGTTGTTAGTGCCCATCGACATAATCCCACTCCTGTAGGATCGACTATCATTTCCAAAAGAAATGATAGGATTCATTTTCCACAGACTAGTATGATTCAATCTCATTAGGTAAGATGCCAACTGAATTTTAATCTACATCTTTCAATGAACTTGTGCAGATAACTTCCATACTACAGTGGTACTCTCAACAGGCTCATGTTAGCCTAGCCTTTCGACTGTTCTCTAACCTATCTAGGCCTTTGTCTGAATCATGCCCTGCTAGATAGGGTAGGGTAGTATGCCCTCTCCCTTAGATTTTTTCTAATAATATTTTTATGTGACTCCTGCATGAGCCCAAGTAGGCCAAGTGTTGTTTCCATGCTCTGATACTGATTTGTAACACACCCAATCCCCTAAATACCCTTTCTAGGGATGGGGCATCATTTTTTTTTCCTTTTCTGAAATCTCTCAAATCTTAATTCTGGGATATCCATTGGCTATTGCTCACCACGAGCTTTCTAATGGTTTCCACCGCACTAAAATCTAAGCTCTGGTCTGCACATTATTGCCTCCTAAAGTTACTCGGGCGATTATTAGTTGGGGTCTTTGGTGATCAGCGTTGAGCACCCCTTTTTCTCACCCGCCGAAGTTCTGAAATCTCGTCACGTGGCCTTGGCCCTTTGGCAATCGGTGTTCGACGTTTTTCACTGAACGTCCCTTTTCGGCGTTCGGTGTTTTGTGTTGAACGTCCCTTTTCAATGTTCTTCATTTTGCGTTGAACGTCCCTTTTCGACGTTCGACGTTCGATGTTTTGGGTTGAACATCCCTTTTCGACATTTGATGTTTTGCGTTGAACGTCCCTTTTTTGCGTTTGACATTTGGCAGTCAGCAATCGACGTCCTACATTTTTGGCATTTCGGCGATCGACGATTGTCGTTGAATGTTCGACGTTCGACGATCGGTGATCATCGTTGAACGCTCCTTTACCATGCTATGCCCAAATCTTTTGAACTCATGAAATTATCCAGACTCTCGGAGTCCTGGACACGTCACCATCCACGTTGGCTAGGAATGCATGAACCAGAAGTTGACATGCGACGAGGGCTAGGGGGGACACGTGTCCTCATTAGGGGGTGACAGTGTTATGCTCTAATAGGCATAAAGGGTTTGTGAATCGACCATATTTGGGTGACACATGGCACATGTAATGTGGGTCCACGTCATCTTGAATGACGTTAGGATGCCACGTCATCCTAGATTGATAGCTACCCAACCCTTCGATCTCATGGTTAGTAAGAGTCCACGTAGATCCATAGATCTATGACTCTTGTTACTTCGTGGCTCCAAACTTCGGAGCTTACCAACTCCTCGCATCGCAAATTCTTCGAAGAGCCCAGTCTCCATACTCTCGGATCTAACATTGTGTCCTCATCCTACCAACAGTCAAGATTCATTTCAACGTTTGCGACTTCGAAGGTTTTCACACTTAATAGATTCATTTCAACGTTTGCGACTTCGAAGGTTTTCACACTTAATCTTACCCCGCTTGGGTAGCAATAGCATACAACAACCACTCACAATTATTTGCATATCTTTAGGATAATGAAATATTTTCAAAAGGGATTCTTACCAAATTCCTTTATACCTTATGCCACATAGGTATGGACATTTTTATACATGTTCTTGCTGCTAGCACCCTCTCTTATATTACCTCATTAATGGTG
>SNQJ01S0007056.1:144236-183456 GCA_010110895.2 Picea sitchensis
TGGTTATCAGAATGGTCTACCCTCGTGGATTAGTTTAATACTCATATATTTTGTTTTAAAATGTAATCCAGGATTCTTATATAAATAGGTTTGTAGCCCACTGCTCAATTCTCAGAAATCATTAAGGTTGTGACTTCGTTCTCGTGACAGAGTCATCACACAATTCTTCCATAGAGATCTCCTTCAACATGCAAATTACTTATTGCATATCCTTCTCTATCTGTGATGTCCTCAGCCTTGCATTAGCTTCGACTATTTACCAAATATTCCATAAGGAATATAAACATACATCTTTATTATGCATTCAGATTATTTGTCCACACATATTCCTTGTTTTTCTAACTTACATCCATGATGAACTTAACCACATGCATAATCATAAATCATTTAACTTATGATTGTTCACAATTTCTCTCATGCAGTCCTTAAAGGCTTAATCATGTTGTCTTTTTTCATGACAACAGTGCATCCTTGCTCATTTACTCTTTCATATTTTTATACTAACCTTTCCTAAGGGAATGGAACACATTCCCCTCAAGCCATCATTCAAACCCAATCTTTCATGACTCCTCATAATAAAATCGGTCATGCATTCACGATATTCATTCAATCTTGGCAAGTATAATTCTTACCTGACATATCACTCATCAAGGCAGCCATATTGTTCCTCTAGTATACATATATTCTTACATCATACATGTGCGTCACTTGCACATTCAATATCATTCATACCTAGTTGGTATTAATATCAGGATTCCTATCAAGAAGCTTCAAAATGCATTAAATCCATGCTCTCAAGCATATACACACCTATCCCAAAAATACATCATGCAAGCTCATCGCTTGCACCCTTTCCATATCATACATGCACATGGACACATCATACTTCTAGATCCTTCTCCCAAGGATCCTACTGCCATTCTCAGGACAAGTTCCATAGAGATACTTAACACTGATATTTCCTCTCATTTGGGACCTTGCAGTCATTCTCATGCTATCCACATGGCCAATTTAACATACATAATCATAACTATGTCTCTTTTTTCGTATGACAACAACCAACAAGAAATGTTTCTTGCCTCTAGTGTTATAAGATGACTCAACAACCCATAAATATTATCTGGGAAAATCCAATAGTTCTCCAAGGAAACAATACATCTTATCAAGCTTCTCTTTCATCCCTCAAACCATTCTTGGTCAACAAATTTTTGCAAGGGAATCTTTTCCTAAACTCCCTCTTATAGCTATCTGAGTATACCAAGATATTTCCATATGGTTATCATCCACCTCTGGATATCAATATGACCCATTGGGCTTCTAGAAGTGCCCCAACACTTTCTTTATCACATTCAGGATCAACATTTAATCAACAATTTTACCTTATTTATAATAAATTTTAATGTCCAATAACATTTTGACTACTCCCTTAAAACCCATATACAATTTCAAATTATGTTACTTACTAAGTATTCTAGTTCATAACTCCACACTATATTTAGGTCATAATCAGTATTAACCATTATACCTAGAATTCTTCCTTCTGTTCAACAACAATCATGGATGGAGGTCACTCTCCTCCTCCCACAAGAATTCTAGTAGACTAGTTTCCTATCCACCAAGAAAGGGAGGTTGTTGTGATTTCTCACTCAATCACTCTATATATACACAACTCTGTTTATCAACTTGATTAGAAAAAATCCTTCCCAATAATTCTTGTACCCAGAAACAAAATTTGTTTCTTAGTTCCCTTTGAAACCCGAGAGTTGTGCATGCTCTCCCTTTTTAGAGAATGGTCACAAGACTCATTCCTTTGATCATGAGGGGTTATACAAATATACTAGGTTTAATCCTTCATTAAAGAAATAATTATTAATGTTATGGATCCTTTCAATCCATTCATATCCAAGTCTTGTTGTTAGTGCCCATCGACATAATCCCACTCCTGTAGGATCGACTATCATTTCCAAAAGAAATGATAGGATTCATTTTCCACAAACTAGTATGATTTAATCTTGTTAGGTAAGATGCCAACTGAATTTTAATCTACATCTTTCAATGAACTTGTGCAGATAACTTCCATACGACAGTGGTATTCTCAGCAGGCTCATGTTAGCCTAGCCTTTCAACTATTCTCCGACCTATCTAGGCCTTTGTTTGAATCATGCTCTGCTAGATAGGGTAGGGTAGTATGCCCTCTCCCTTAGAGTTTTTCTAATAATATTTTTATGTGACTCTTGCATGAGCCCAAGTAGGCCAAGTGTTGTTTCCATGCTCTGATACCAATTTGTAACACACCCAATCCTATAAATACCCTTTCTAGGGATGGGGCATCATTTTTTTTTCCTTTTCTGAAATATCTCAAATCTTAATTCTGGGATCTCCATTGGCTACTGCTCGCCACGAGCTTTCTAATGGTTGCCACGACACTAAAATCTGAGCTCTGGTCTACACGTTATTGCCTCCCAAAGTTGGGTGATTATTAGTTGGGGTCTTTGGTGATCAGCGCTGAGCACCCCTTTTTCTCACCCCCCGAAGTTCTGAAATCTCGCTGCGTGGCCTTGGCCTTTTGGCAATCGATGTTTGACATTTTTCATTGAACGCCCCTTTTCGGCATTCGGTGTTTTGTGTTGAACGTCCCTTTTCAATGTTCGACATTTTACGTTGAACGTCCCTTTTCGACATTTGACGTTCGGTGTTTTGCGTTGAACATCCCTTCTTGACATTTGATGTTTTGCGTTGAACATCCCTTTTTGGCGTTTGACGTTTGGAAGTCAGCAATCAACGTCCTACATTTTTGGCATTTCGGTGATCGACGATCGTCGTTGAATGTTCGACGTTCGATGATCGGTGATCATTATTGAACACTCCTTTACCATGCTATGCCCAAATCTTTTGAACTCATAAAATTATCCAGACTCTCGGAGTTCCGGACACGTCACCATCCACATTGGCTAGGCATGCATGAACCAAAAGCTGACATGCGATGAGGGCTAGGGGGGACACGTGTCCTCATTAGGGGCTGATAGTGTCATGCTCTAATAGGCATAAAGGGTTTGTGAATTGACCATATCTAGGTGACACATGGCACACATAATGTGGGTCCATGTCATCTTGAATGACGTTAGGATGCCACATCATCCTATATTGATAGCTACCCAACCCTTCAATCTCATGGTTAGTAAGAGTCCACGTAGATCCATAGATCTACGACTCTTGTTACTTCACAGCTCCAAACTTCAGAGCTTACCAACTCCTCGCATCGCAAATTCCTCGAAGAGCCCAGTCTCCATACTCTCGGATCTAACGTCGTGTCCTCATCCTACCAACGGTCGAGATTCATTTCAGCGTTCGCGACTTCGAAGGTTTTCACACTTAATAGATTCTTGGCCAGGTTCCTCTAGAGTACCAAGTCTCCAGACTATAGGATTGCTTTCCACATACCCTCTCATCCAACGGCTCTAATTCGACAGACAACCTTAGACAGGGGACAAGTAGGGGCCACGTGTCGCTTCACAAGGCATTCCTGGTCAATTGGGTAATCAAGGGTGGTTTCTTAGATCGACGGTTGAGAGGGATCCCAAAGGATCCGAAGATCGACAGTCCACATCACTTTGGAAGTTCGACATTTGGGGGTTCGGTGTAAATCTTCTAGATTCCTCTTCGGACTACGCCTGATCTATCGCCGCGTGTATCTAGAATTCACGACCAGAATTTACTCTGGCTCGCAGAGCTTCAGGGAAACTCACATGTCCCTATACCACCGAATACTCAAACTTCTGGATAATCATTGATCTGTGGACACGTGTCCCTCCACATTCAATGGTCACTATTAACTTCGCAACTCCGACATTTGAGAGTTTCGGCACTAGACCACTCCTATACTCCCGAAGTAGAACTTCATCAAAGCATTTAACGCTTCCCTTCCTAAGTTCAATCTAACGACTAAGAGAGATATCCACTAGTTCCCCAGATCTAAGACCTTCATCAATTTGCAACTCCAAACTTCAACTATTTTCGAGGGTTGTGGAGTTGTAAGTTCCGAAGTCCCAAAGCCAAAAGGGATAAATCCTTTCAGGCTAGCGCAAGGTTCTCAAGCCTTGGTCACATGGACCCTCTAATGAGTCTTGGGCTATAAGCTTGACTCTTAGCCGAGATTTGGTTAAGGCCATGGGCATGAACCTGTGGTCTCTTAGGCTACTGGTTTGAAGGAAGTGCCCTTCACTAACAAAAATTAGGTTCTAACACATGGAAAGGCACCTTCGAAGAATCAATAGGACTGTAGTAGTCTGGTGGAGTCTACCTTGACTCTAGTATTGTGAAGTTGATCCCTGGGGATAATACCTTGAGTATTTCCCAACCAGCCCAGATGCCACATGTTGGCAGCCATATTAATCTCTATTTTTACAAGCTGCCTACATAGGGTTTTTTTAAATTATCATCACTCGTCACAATCTTTTTCATTAAACAACACTTGTTACTTGTCGCTTTCTGCGTACCTGCTTTTCGATTTCATTTTCATACTCACAGCTGGAATTCATGTTTGATTTCATCAAAGGGTTAATGTTCATATGGTTTATCGTCGATTTTTCTTATTTTGTCATGAACATGGTTGTTTTCATGGTTATAACCCCTTGGTCTCGAACACACCTTGGTTACATGTGTATTAAACCACCACCCATTTAGCATTCGACTAATGTTAATGGGGTTTTGATTTATAAAATCTTTGATTCAATTATTTATTTGACATATTGATTTTGTGATCAAATCATGGATATGCATACGATTGTTTTCAATAGTTATGATCTTTGTGTGTACCATTATGTCGAGGTGTCATTCCAAGTACAGCGTGGTGTTATGTTTTTGCATGGCCTGGATCTACACGACTTTTCTCACACGCATAGCAATTAACACTCCCGCCTACCATTTTGAGCTGTCTTTGCATTTCATTGGGGAAGCTCGGGGCAATGACTCTGCGCTTGTTCTGTCAAACCCTACCATTAAATCCCATGTCGGTTCCTTGATGTTAGCTATGGCTCCTGTAGTGAGAATTGAGCCTAACGGTGTCTAGACGTTGTTATCATTTGATAATGCCTGAGAAGACTTAGAAAGGAATGGTTGGCGTGTCTTTGTTGAAAAGTTTGATGGTTTTAATTTAATAGTCGCTCAAGAATTTGTGTTAATGTTCGATGGTTGCAGAGCTAAAATAGGAGACGTCCAGCTTGAGTTAAATGAAGATTTTATTAGCCAAGCCACCGGTCTGCTAGCGATGGGACAAAAGTGGTTTAAAAACTCAAAGGTTGAAGAGGTTCCCTGGTCATTGTTTTTCACCTCAAGGAATATTACCAGCCGTGACCGAGGTATGCCCGTTTCATCTCTAAAACCTAGATGGCACAATCTGTTAGCTATTGTCAAACAGTTCGTTACCTATGAGGGGAGATATGGTTTGGTTTTCTTATATCACTTGCGGTTGCTCATGAGTTTTATCAATTTTCCCCTAAACATGCCCTATTTTCTCCTTCGAAGTCTATACAAAATGGAAAAGTGTTTTAAAAAGCAGAAATCTAATTCTAGCTTGTTCCACTATTGTTTGATCAAGGTTATTATTGTTCATCAGTTGAAATTAAACGATGATTGTTGGGATGCCTTCCTGTTAAGAAATGGTTTTTCTAGCAGTGAAATAGGATAGGTTGACAAGTCTGTCGTCACAGAAACCCTCGTCGAGCCTACCATCCCTCCTCCTTCGCTCTTTCCCTATGATCCTATTTCTAATGTGGAACCCTCGACCTATCCGGACACTACCCAACCCGACATTCTACCAGATTCGTATCCCAAAGGTGGTGTTAAGTCTGTTAAAAAATCCACAAAGAAAAAGTGTAAAGGCAATGTTGATATCAATTATAAAAGTAAAAAAGCCACTCGTTGGGTTTCACGATGTGCCCGAAATAAACCTAAGCCCTGTGCAGACCAAAACACAATTGTGTTAAGCGAAGATTCTGATTCAGAGATTGAAAGATTTTTAACTGAAGAATATCCATATTCGTATGGAATTTGCTCTAGTAAACCCTATGATTATGTTACAAACCTTCCACCGTGTCTAAAAGACAATCCTGATTTCCCTAGAATCAAACTCAGTAGTGAACCTATGGGTCAAATGGAAAATTCCCCTACTTTTAATACTATCACTGCTAATACATAGTCTATTCAGCCGCGATGTAGTGAATGTCAATCATGGCTCGATAGGTATTACAGAGACGTGCCTTTACTTCAGTCTCGGATCAAATCCTTGGAAGACCAGGTGAATTTGCTAACGAAAGAGAATGGTAGACTACAATATGTATCCCAAACCAAAGATAAACGACAAAAAACCACAGGGTCTGTTGTTTTTAAGAACGTGGAAGCGACGACTACCATTGTGAATTCAAAGATTGCTTGATTAAGTCGAATCCCTTAATCTGAGGTATGAATGTTTAAAAACAAGTTTAGGATGATTTTGTCTTTTTTTAATTAGGATACATGATTTGTTTCCACATATTACCTCTAGTATGTTTTGATTGATTCAATAAAATACGATTCTAGTTATAATTATAACTAGCTACAGAATCGTGAGATTCTGTAGCTAGTTACTAGAATTCAAATTTCTTGTTTTTATAACCAAAAATGCATCTGAAATCTTTTATTTTTATGTGTTTACAGGAACCTACGATTTCTAAAGGAGATTTGAGCCACTGGTGGCATCTCTCAGCATGTTATTTTTTATGTTGTTTTAGAACAGGCTGTTAGTTTTGATATCAAGTAGAATCTGGGAGGTTGCATCCCCCACAATTTTTGGAACAAATTAGATGATATCCACAGGAAACGTTTTGATCCTGTAACCTATATAAATGTATTGTTTTGTAAACTAAAGACCATCGCTGCCTGGGAGCATAAACTATGGATTTATGATTGACAGACTTGAATGGAAGTTGATATTGGTACATCTTTAGCTTCGATATATCGTATTTTTATTCAAGTTTTGGTCATTTTGATTTGTAATTAAATTGTGACTGCTTTAGATATCATGGTTTATTACAGATTGATGTGATGGAATTTATATGATGTCCGTGTTTTATGTCCCTTATATTACATACAATAATTACTCTGTTCAAATTTGAGATTAGTAGATTAATCTTCTTTGTTCATTGAACATTTATATACAAATTTTCACAGCCGGATTTATCTCAGTGTGACCATTTGTGAAATCATATAATTGTTGTCACTAATTCTCTTATATGTTCTGTCATTAGCATTCAATCACTATTTCTTCACGTTTACGAGAAGCGTTTGTAATATTTGATGTGGTTTACCTTATCAAACAACAAAAATTGGATACTGTATGCAGGACAAATGGGAGATGCGATTACATGTTAGTCCCCTCGTTTTATTTCATCAGTTTAATTAATATAGGAATTTCCTGTAGTCTAAATACATTGTATTTTTTGTTATCTTTGTTTCTCAATTAGACAGTTGCTATTTCATTTCTTGTTTATAAAAGTTATAAAAAATCAAAAAGACTGAATGATAGTTTTGCTATCATAAATCAATCCATATTTGATTTTCGCAGGTTTAGATCAAAATTTGCATTCTGTAAATAGTATACATATATTATAGATATAATCATATGGATATATTGTACATATAATAAGTAGAACTACTATTTTATAAATATTAGTGAGTAAACTGTAAGTATATTTTAGATTTGTATATAGTTTTTCAGCGAGTGTTTTTTTCTTATTAAGTTAGTTTCTTTAGTTTTTTTTTTTTTTACTTTCTTAGGACTTAGATCAGCCAACGGAGCCGCTAAACCCGTCGGAGTGGATTAATCCAAACGGCTTGGGTTAAGTAGACAACCTCGGACTGGATTCACTCCTCCAGTTGACGAGCGATCAATTTCGCCCGTCAACACCACACTGGTCATCTTATAACCATTCAAAGGCAACGATTTACAAAAGAACATTAAGAATTATAATTCAAACACTACAAATATTAGTCAAGGACACAGACATTCAATCATGCATTTCAATTCAAGTGCGTAGGGTAAACAAAGTACTTATCTATTACATTTGCAGCCAACCAACTGAATATGGGTGTTCTCCTTTCCACCCAACCATAGGCTCAGAGGCATTCATTCTTATCACTCTAGCCACCCCCGTGCCAAGCCATGATATCACTAGGGAACTATGCCATTTCTCAGAGGCCTTCTCTCTGTCACAACATCCCAGTGAGGTTTATCAGAGTATTCACCAGCATCAAGCTCGCAACCTTCCTCTTTCCTTCTGCATATCCAGGTTGTGCATTCCCCTCTATGGATGTGTTCTTGTCTAGTGTCTCTCCTTATCTCTACAGAGCCTCATGTGTGCCTTCTCCCTCCGGTGGTCTTCTCCTTGTCTCTATTTTCTCTATATCATTTCCCAGGATGATCCTCGACCTATCATGTTCCTTCTGTCAGAAGGAAACTTGGGTCAACCTGGTCTGCCAGAATCTACGGTACTTCGAGTTGACATCCTTCAGTCAGCCCATGCTTCCATTCATGGGGGTGTTTTATTATCCAACCATCAGTCCTTCCTTCATTAAATGGTTCCTCTACTTGGGTTCTAAATGAGGCTTATTATCTCAGCAAAGGGAATTTGGGTCATTTCAACTAATGAACCCTCTCTACATTTTCCTCATTATTTCCTCTATTGATATCATGGCCAGTACTTCAAGGATTTACCTCCACAGTTAGCCATTGGAAAATCTAAATAATACATTTACATTGCTCCCATGCCATAGCATGGTGATCATAATTAATGATTAATTACAAGTTGGGGGAAACAGGGGTATTACAATGGCCCTCATCATGTCCAAGTGAGCCCTCGTAAGGCATGTGGGAGTCTTCAAGGATGGGGAAGTTTTAGGAGCCAAACGGGTACCTTTGAAGGTATTACTCCTACTATATATATAGGGCCAACATAATTGCTAGTAGGTTTCATGATTGAAAATAGAATGAGGCCAGGAGTCATGAGAAACCACTAAGGACAAAGGTGTATTGGAGGAATATATCCTAGAATAGAAACAAAGCCAAAAACCATAGCAAAAACCTATGGCAAGGAAGACCGTGTTAAAGGAGGATGTAATATCGAGAAAAAAACTAGGTTCTTAAGAGTAGGGAATGGTTTCACCTTATGCCTTTGACCACCACACTTACCCCTTTCAAGATTGACCCTGCCCTCAACCATGCAGAAGAGATTTTGACAACACCAAACAAAGAAAACCCCAAACTCGGGAGGGGCCAAAGATTGAAACCACCTAGGGACAAACTACAACCAAGGAACAAGAACAAAACCAACACAAGATCAAGGGATTTGTAATACAGGAGAAACTGAAAAAAATAAATTCAAGATAGGGAAGTAGTAGTGTTTTCTTCCTAGAAACCACTCGTGTAACCTAGTAAACTTAAATGATTTACCAAGCCAACCGTCACATTGATAGCTAAAACAAACCGAAACCCAAACTATAAGAACATGAAGAAAATCATTGACTAGGGGATGCCAAACTTGTCTCCAAATGCCCAAAACGAGCTCAATTCCACCAAATATGGAGCCAATTGTGACAAAAACCTTTATTGCCTAATTTTTATGTCTAAAAAGTCTATAAGGACTCCCTTGCCAATTCATTCCATGATGTAAATCCCAACCATTACTCTACCCTTATCAATCACACAAATTTGGTCCAAATTCACCATTGCAACCATAAAACTTGTTGTATCGATGCACTACACTCTCTCAAAGAAACTCTCCTTTGTTTGCCACCTCATTTTGAGAATTTTGGTATCACTCTTATTATCAACAACTTATTGATATTATTGATTCCAATCAATTGAAATAACATTTGAATTAATATTTATTTATATTTAAATTAATTAATTAATTTTATTTTATAAATTTACAAATTATTAATTTTACATTTAAATTTATTATTATTATTATTATTTTAATTTTAAAACTTTTAAATATATAAATTAATGAAAAACATATATAAAAATATATATATTATATTGTGTTTTGAATTTATTTATTTTAGGATGGTAATATCACTTGAATTGTTAATTAGCAATAAAAACAATAAAATTATCTGTTGTTGATTTATAAGGACGGTTTCAACTCTAGAGAGTATTCTTGAAGAACTGGGTGACACTAGGTGTTGATTTATAAGGACGGTTTCAACTCTAGAGAGTATTCTTGAAGAACTGGGTGACACTAGGTAGAGGTCATATAATATAATTGTTCACCTTGACTTAACTCTATATTTGAAATTAGGATAATGTACCCTATTGCAATTTTAAAAAGTATTCATACTAAGTTTAAGTACTTATTAAATTAATACCCAGTTTATATTAAAAGAGGAATGTTTGGTTGAGTATGATCTAAAAGTATTAGAGGCATCTGGCAAGAGTGGGGAGTGAAAATATGCTCCTTGTATATCTTTTTGCAGGTCACCAATCTTGTAGATGACATGGTTTTCATTGAATAATGGTGATGAGTCAACCTACATTCACACATAACAATCAAGAATAATAGATTTTCCCAGTGTAATAAAAAAATTTAAAAAAAAATGATATATAACTTCTTAACCATTTCCATTTATACACATATATACATCTTGAGTGGGCCTAATGGTTAAGAACATGTATTTCCTCTTAAGAGGTCACAAGTTCAAATCCAGAGAAGGGTAAGATATGTATACCTCCATAAATCCCTTATCCCACAAACAAAGGGATCTTATACACCAATTTAGTGAATTTTTAAATTACATTCATATAAATTTGGTGGACTGTTTTATGTTTTTAAAGAAAATGATTCTAAATTTGACAATTTCAAATAATTAATTTTTTTTAACCATTTTCAAATACAAATATAAATATTTTGCATGGTTTATCTAAAACAAATAAAGCATATAACACTATGCATGTAAAACTAAACGACATTGTAAAAACAATGTGCATAAAAATGTATTTTTTGATTGACATTTTAAAATTGTGATATGTGTGGGGATGGAAATTGTAAAATAAGATATATTGATAATAGAAAAGGATGAACAATTTGCAATTTGTTGACGAACCATTAAAATTATAATAAACTTACTTATCTTATTGCAGGGCGACAACTCATTTTTCTTTAGTTGTCTTTCTCCCCTAGTAAATTTGCTACTCACGTAAGCTAGTTATGGGTACTATGTGGGAGCTAGTGGATGTAGATCCAATCTTTATTTTTTCTTTTTTTTTCTTAAGTAAGAATTTATATATAAGGAACCTTAAAAAAATCAGAGTTACAAAATGTGCAGTAGTACCATATTGTAATAACTGAACTTCCTTATGGGGAAACTAGTTCAGCCAGTCGGTGTTGGGATCAAAATGACTACCAGTCTTATAGACATTGAAACCAGAGCTAAGAAATAGTAAACTAAAAGCCATAGTAAAAAACCGAACCTAAGACAAACGGTGATATATGGACCCCTATGTTGGTCATACACTTGGCTTGTAACCTGGCCATCCAGATGAAGAGGTGGTGTAGGTTGCATGGTCCCGGGGCTCCTATTAGACATCTACCCCCATCCATTCCATCTTCTCATGTGTGGCGGCATCCGAGTCACCCCCTTCCCATCTGTCGTTGGGTTGTGTGCCTCCCACTTCCCTGTGCGCATGTAAGCCCATTCCTACTGCAACGTACTCACCTGGTGTTTCTTCTTCTCTGGGCGTGTATTCCTCATCCATGGCCATGTGCATGGCCTGCCCCGAGTCTCCATCTTTCGTGGGAAGCCCCCTTTCACTTGAGTCACCTGCATGAGTGTGCTCTGTTTCCCCCGCTACATCTGGTGTGAAGTGGAAGGCCCCCTGGAAAGTGGAGAGGATTTGGAGAAGCGCAGAGGCATTCCCATCCAGTATCTCTAGCCGAAACTAGAGGTCATCCAGGCCCTAGCAAAGATCGAAGACCAGCCCGTGGAGGATGGCCAAGCTATCCTGCAATTGCAAGTCCGGGACTGAGTCTGAAAAGGAGTGTGGCCCCGACTGAGTTTCCTATAGAAAAGGTGGTGCTTCCAAGGGTGGGCAAGTGGAGGAGGTCTCTGGTGCCCCAGGTGCGCTGGTGGGTGAATTTGATGGTACTGGAGGAGGCACCCATGATGAAGAGGCCCGATCAAGGATGGGTCCTATGAGAAAACTCAACAAACTATCAGAGAGTGCCAACCCTTCAAGCTGGGAAGCGGTAGGGGAGGAGGAGGCGCATGGTTCTTGTTCAGACTGCGAGGAGTGCGAGGGGGACGACTCAGGGGAGGAGCCCGGGGAGGGTGCAAGCGCCTGAGCGAGGACCAACTGAGGCGGGAGTGGTTGCAGGGCGAGCCTCTCCTTGGCTTGCCTCTTTGTCTCGGCATTCCGATGGCCCAGGGGGAGAAGGTAAGCGCAGGGGAAGAGTCGAGATGGACGAGGAGGAGCTGGAGATAAATCTAGTTGCAGGAGAGCGTTGCAAAGGAGGGAGGCTGGAATGAGGCATGGCTTCACGGCTGAAGAAGAAGGCAATGTCGCATGTGTAGAGTAATGGCGCATTCATTGAGCGGAGCCATGGAGGGGACAACATGAGGAGGTCAGGCGCACCAGGATTAATGGTGTCTGGAACGTCGTATGGGAGCTTTAAATGCATGGGGGTGGCGGTGGTCCATGCCACGCTGCAGTCACATGGCCATTGCCATGTTGGCCTCTTTGCACCGCCTCCAAGTGTCATGTGTCCCACACTATCACCCCATCCCGGGGTCTGTCCGCTGTTGTGGATTTTTCATTACATTGCTGGAGGATGGGGTGTGTCGGATTGAGGGAAGTTTGGCAAAGAAGTTTCGGTCCTTCCCAATTCATTCCCAAATTTTCCAGTTCATCTGCAACCTGATTCGCCTTTCTTCTGATGTGTGAGGGGATGAAGGCCTGATTGGCGGGAAAGAGATCCACAATTGTTCTTAGTTCGTAGGAGAGCCTCCAACAAGGTGATATTCTCTCTGGGTCAACTCCGTTCAATATTCTCCCGAAGAGATTGGTGATGACTAGGGAATCCCCTTCAACAATCAGCTTGGTGAAGTTGTGCTCATTTGCTAATTGCAAGCCTCTGGTGATCCCCCATAACTCAGCAACATTGTTCGTAGTGTGGCCTAGGTTGCCTGTGTTAATGAGAAGAATGTTGTGTTGGTGATCACGGAAGACTACTCTGAAACCTACTGCCCCAGGGTTACCCTTGGAGGCGCCATCGAAGTTGAGTTTGATGAAGCCTTCCGGGGGGGGGGGGNGGCTTCTTTGAAGAGGTTGAGTGGTGGGCGGGGGGCACGGGTCCTGAATCAGATTGAATTTCCAATGCTGAAGGATACTTTTATTTGAAGGAGGACCATTTAGATTTGTATCATGCCAATGTTGTAGCCTGATAGTTTCCAGAATGTTGAGGCGCCTTTGTTTCCAACAATACTACTAAGGGAGCTGGTCATTCCTGAAGATTCTTTTGTTTCTTTCCTTCCATATTTTCCAAAGTATAAATCCTGGGAGAAGTTGCCAGATGCAGTTGAGAAGAGGTGATTGAAAAACCTCGTCTCTCCATTTAGCTATGGTGTCGATGATGCTGTCTCGTTTGCGATCTGAGGTGCGCATGATCAACGTGCATTGATCCCATACTTGAGTGGTGTAGGGGCAGGTGTTGAGGAGATGGTTCATATTTTCAGCTTCTTCTCCACAAAGCATATAGATGTACAGACCAACAAAACCCCTTTTCGAGAGGTTATCAGAAGTGAGAATGCTTGAATGAGTAACAAGCCAGAGGAAAAGACTGATTTTTGGCCAATGTTTAGGGACCAAATTTTGCTCCATTCCTTCCTTGGGGGAAATAGGTCTGAGTGAGTTTTAATGGCATAGGCATATTTTATGCTGAAGGTGCCCCTTGGCGATTACACCCATCGCAGGATGTCCTCACCTGTCAGAATGGGGATTTTTTGTTTATTGATTTCACTGAGATAGGGTTGAAGGTCCATGTGTGCCTCTAAATTCAGGTACTCCTTGTTTGAATTCCAGCATCTCCAAGTGGCCTCTGTTGGGGTGTCCATCCAGTAGTCTGCCACTTTTTCCAGGCCTGCCTGTGTGGATGGGATGCTGAAAGTGTCAGCCCAATATTCGTGCTCCAAAATTGGCCATTGCTGCCACGAATCATTCCAGAATAGAGTTGTTTTCCCATTTCTAATTTCCCAGAAGGCGTGACTTGTAATGAGGTTCCGATTCTTCTTGGTTGCTGCCCAAATTAGGGATCAAGGGTTGTCCCTGTTCCATCTGATCAGGTTTCTCTCCACCATGTTGGGTGCATATTTCCTTATCCAGAGCTTGGCCCACAAATCTTGAATTTTTTTTAGCCACCTCCACGAGACCTTAGCACTTAGGATTTTGTTCATGGCTAAGGGGTCCCTTAAACCAAGGCCACCTTGAGCTTTGGGTTTGCAGAGTTTATCCCAGATGATAAGTGCTAATTTTTTCCTTGTTTTAAGGCCTTTCCAAAGGAAATTCCTTTGCAAGTTTTTGATGGTCATAAGGACAAAGTTTGGGGCTGCAAGAGCAGAAAAGGTATAGACAGGTAGGGCTTGAATCACGACTTTAAGGAGAATGAGGTGACTAGGGAGATTGAGGGCTCTGTAGGTCCAAGAAGAGAGCCTCTTAGCAAAGGAGGAGAGGATATGCTCCCATGAACTATTCCTGAGGGCATTGTCTAGCAAGGGGATGCCGAGGTATTTAGATGGAAGGGAGCTTCGGGTGAAGCCAAGGATTTCAGAGATATGGCGTTGAATCAGAGCTGGAGTATTGAAGAAGAAAATCTGGGACTTGTCCTTGTTAAAGTCTAGTCCTGAAGCATCACAAAAAGTTTGAAGGATAGAGAGGAAAGAGTGGGCTTCCCTTAATTTGGGGGAGCCCATCATCAAGGTATTGTCAACAAATTGGTTGTGAGAGATCGAGGGAGAAATACCGTGCAGGGGGAGACCAATCAACAAATTATTTGCTATGGTGGTGTGAATGGAATGACTGAGACCCTCAGACATAATAATGAAAAGGAAAGGGGACAGAGGGTCGCCTTGTCTGATTCCTCTAGAGGGAGAAAAAGGAAGAGATGGGACCCCATTGACCATGATATAAAAGAAAGTAGAGGAGGTAAGATTTAAAATCCACTCTACCCAAGTGTGGTCGAAACCAAAGGAAAGGAGCATTGCACGCATGTATTCCCAGCTTAACTTGTCAAAGGCTTTAGAGAGATCCAGTTTTAGGAGCATACCTGGCGTGCAGGTCTTCTACAGGGAGTGAATCACTTCATGCGCTAGTATGACACTGTCCAGGATTTTCCTTCCTTCCACATAGCCCAATTGCTCTGGAGAGATTATCAATGGTAGGATGGGCTTGAGTCGTCTGGCGATCATTTTGGTTAGGAGTTTATAGATGACGTTCAACAGAGTGATGGGTCGGAAATGCTTGGGGTGATTAATCTGCCCCTCTTTGGGAATGAGGGTGAGGAAAGTCGCGTTGAGAGTCGGGAGGACTTACCCTGAAGATCTGGAGTCTTCAATGATTTCCCATACCTCTTCCCTGATCATCTGCCAACAATGATGGAAGAAGTCACTAGTAAATCCATCCGGTCCTGGATCCTTGCCTTTGGGGATGTCCTGGAGCACTTGATCTACTTCCTCGAGAGCGATGGGCCTGAGCAGGGCTGTGTTCTATTCCCGAGTGATTAGGGCGGGTATGTGTTGCGTGACCTTGGTAATGGCTTGAGATTTGTTCTGTAGGGGCTCCACAAGGAGGTCTTTGTAGTAAGAAATCAGTTCCTTTTCCAGATCCTCATGGGAATGGATGAGTTGGCCATTGTTGGAGGTTAACTGCGTGATTTGGTTGGTATGTCGTCGTTGAAGGGTGGAGCTGTGAAACAAATTGGTGTTTTGGTTACCCTCCTTGAGCCACTGGGTTTGAGATTTTTGTTTCCATAGAATATCTTCTTGGGATTTCCTAGCCCCCAACTGTTGGCTTATAGTTGCTTCCTGGGTTTTAAGATCTTCAGTGAGTCCATGATCCTAGATCTATCTTTGTACCATGCTCATTTGAGTTGTCCGCTGCTTTTGGGAGTCGAAAATATTGCCAAAGGTTTTCTTATTCTAGAGTCTGAGTTGTTGCTTGAGATTCTTGAGCTTTTGCTAGAATCGGTACATCTTGGAGCCGTGAGGTATCGCTGCCTCCATCCACCACTCATGGATATTTTTGTGAAAATCTGGGTGGCTAATCCATAACTGCTCAAACCTGAAGGGTTTCCGACCTGGGGTGGTCGTCACATCCAGCCATAGCTGAATGGGCTAGTGATCCGACCCCTGAAAGTCCAGTATGCTTGCCTCAAGAACTGTGCCTTCCAACAGGAGGGAGTCTGATATTAGCAATTGATCCAGTCTATAGGCTATTTGATGTATTCCAGTTCTCCTGTTTGTCCAGGTGAAGGTGCCATTGGGGGTTTCTAGATCAATGAGGTCAGGTGTTCTCTATAAGATTTTGGAAGTCCCTGGATTCTTTCTCCAGGCGTCGGGTTCCTCCTTTTTTTTCATCTAGGTTGCGTATCAGGTTGAAGTCCCCCCCTACAATCCATCTGCTATCCTTGGTTAAGGTAGAAAGGTACTCCAGGTTATTGAGGAAGCCTTTCTTATCCCTAGAGTTGGCCGATCCATAGATATTGGAGAGGTGGGCAAGTTTATTAGAGCTGATGAGCCTGTAGGTGGTCGTGATAGACCATTTGGTTGTGATGAAGGTTTCCATACTGGTTTTGCTAGGGTTCCATAGTACAGCTAGGCCTCCGGCTGTGCCTATGGCCACTGTGGATACCACTTTCCCTTGCTTCCAATAGTAGGGGAGAAGCCTATCTATGTCTTCAGTAGCGCATTTTGTTTCTTGGAGCATCATTATGTCCAATTTCTCTGCTAAGATCAAATCTCATAGCATTTTTTGCTTGCTACGTCCGTTCAAACCTCTTATATCCCAAGAGATGATCTTCATGAGGAGGAGGGGGAGGGGAGAGGGGGGAATCTTTCTGAGATGAGGTGGATCTGATCGGAGTTCACCATGAAGTGACCTATCTCTTGTATGAGCTTGTTTGTCGACTTCCTTCCTCTATTCTTTTCATCTTTCTGAGGCTTGCACTGGTCCTTTCGTTGATTCCCTTGTATTCCCAAACCCGTACTGGATCTGGCTGTGGATCCGGATGAGGAGTTGAGGAAGACCTTGTGCAATTTTCGTAGTTGATTTGGAGGTATGGTGTACAATTTCTGGTGCCAATACGCTTGCTCTAGGTGCTCCAGGTCAACACCTGCTAGTTCTTGCTTGTCAAGATCCATCTCGACATCCCCATCCTCTGCTTCTCGTTGATCCCCCATTCGAGTTGTGGGGTCTGTTGGGGAAGTGTTTGGGTTCAACTCCAGTAGTGCTCCTTCTTTCCCTTTGCTCATTTGCTGGGTTGTTTTCTATGTCTGCGTCTCTTCGGGGTTTGAGGGGTTCTTCGGTTGATCTTGTAGGATCGCATATTTGTTGCTGGTGGACGGATCTTTACTTGCCTGGGTTTTCTTCTTTCTTCCTCCTTGTCTGTGCTTTCCAAGCACTTGAGCGAAGCCATCCTTGTCTTTGTCGACATCTAAGTACCCCTCTTTGTTTGCGGCATTGAGGGGGAAGTCTCTAAAAAGATGTCCATGCTCATGGCATTTTCTGCACCTGAACGGAATATGTTCATAGTCAATGGTTTACATCCAGTCCTCAATGTAGTATTCTAGGCTTATGGAGCCCGGGAGAGGCTTGGCTATATTCAGGTATACATAGATACGTGCATATGAAGTGTATCGTCTTTGCTTAGTGGCCTCCGAAGATTTGACATAGACGTCGATGGTTTTTCCTATACCTGCAAGAACCTCCTCCAGCCAGAATTTCTGAGGTAGGGAATATAGTCTGATCCACACTGGTGCATGTGTGAAGTCTTTAGTTTCAGGGCTAAATTTCTCTATCCAGAACCTCAAGAAGAGTCCCACTGAGTTGAAAAAATACGGCCCTCCGTAAAAAATGTTGTTTCGGTCCTCTAGGTTGTGCAGGATGATGATGAAGAAACCCTTGGAGCCCAGTTGCAGCTCATAATGTCCCTTGGGCTTCCACCAATGTTGTATCCATTTGATCAGGTCCCGTTTCGAGGGCCAGATCCCTAAACATTTTCCTACTAAGGCATAATCTCTCATATATTGTTTATTTTCCTCAATGCGAGGTGAACTAATAATGTATTTCGGGGCATGTGGTGCTTGTGGAATACACTCATTTGGTAGCCATGGTCTTGACGCACTTGCGGGTGTTGGCGCTTTCCCTGAGTCAATGTCCATCTCTTTGTATTTGAAGGTTTCCTCAGCCAATAACTTTGAGCATAGATCGAGAGGAGGTTCGAAGGTGGGCCGCTTGGAGCCCTCTCCAGTGCTTCCATTCGTCATTGCCTTGTTGTAGGAGGGACCTCTCGACCCTCCTTCTTTTAGATTCATGTGCCCCGGTGGGGCGAACAGTTGTAGCAGAGTAGCAGAAACCTTAAACCCTAAACCCTAGCAGAGAGTTTTCAATCCTCCTCTTCTTAATGAGTAACGCTTTTTATAATGATATTGTTAAGGTTAAGGTTTTTTATAATGATATTGTTAAGGTTTTTTATAATGATATTGTGGAGAATGTCTTGTGTTTTGTGCTTTTTTATCTTTTGGTTTAGGAGGCTTCAACCATAACCATTTTTATAGTGAAATATGTTGTAGTGTAATAAGTTTATTACATTATTAATAATTTTGTGTTTTTTTTAACGGTCTTTGGCATCGTTTATTTGATCTACACAAATGGATTTTGAACTCCTAAAACCTGAGTTAAAAGAGGATTTTTTTGTATCTCTATGCAAATGGATTCTTTATTGTTGATTTTGATCTTGCAGAAGACAAGGATTTGATTTTAAACTATGGACCCTGGTTTTGGGGAAAATTGGGATTATGTATAAAATCATGCACTTCATCCGTCAATCTAATGACATACGCTTTCCTCGACTCCTATGTGGGTTATACATCCAAATCTACCTTTGCATTTTTGAGGTTCACACTCTCTTGGATCCATTGACAAAGCCCTTGGATGATATTATTACATAAGTTCTAAAACAAAGAATCAAAGAACCACTACATGCACCGAAATATGTGTGGAAATGGACTTCAACAAAGGGTTTTGGAAGAAACAATTTTGACATATGAAAACTACTCCTAGACGCAAAATCTTGGTTATGAACATGTTTCATTTTTGTTGTAGATCTTGCTATGAAACAAGGCATTTAGTAGCAAATTTCCCAAAAAGGCCTAGACAAGTTAGGAATCATTAATGAAAGCCAACATGGTGGGTTGGAGAAAAAAAGGAACATCAATTGATTACCAAGAGAGATCCACTTGAATTGGACCATCCCATGGAAGAGACAAAAGTGATTCCAGAGGAAATTAGAGATAAATCAATAGATTCAAAGAAAACTAGGGATATTCCATCAAAATAAGACCCTTCATCTCAGCAAGGATCGACACAACAAGGTTTGGTGGAAGAGGAACCTCCTCTTCTCTCAAACCCAGATCATGATGCAAAACCCCTGCTTAGCCCATGGACTAAGGCAAGTTGGATGGATCGGGCTAAAGAAGATGAGACACAAGAACAATTAAAATCCTTAGATCAAGGCAAATCGAGATTGACAAGAATAGCCATAAAAAACAAATGAAGCTTGGACAATGGTAGTAAAATAGAAAAAATATCTTTCAATAGCACAACCAATAGTGACAAGATGTTGCCATATCAAATTTGGTTATGAAATATTTCTTTCCTTTATTATGTTAACAATTTATTATAAATTATTCATGTAAAAAATATTATTATCTTAACAATTTATTAGAATTTATTCATGTAAAAAATATCACAATGAAGTTTTTGTAGAAATAGGTATTTTATGTATTCCACAAATAAAGAATCAATTTTGGTTGAAATCTATTACTAACAATTTTTGTAATCTTTGCGTGCAGTTCAACTACAATGTGTTATACTACAAATATTTCCCTTTTTATATTAAATTATGATTAATTAAAATTAATTAAATTTAATTAAGACTTACAACCAGATTTCAGAATGAGAACAAACATTATATCGCTGTTATAGTTGTAACATTTTCGGAACATTATTGTGAGAATATTACTCTTACAAGAATCGAAAAAAGATTTTATTAAAGTAAACTATTCAAATATATTTTGTTAATTGTCATTTAAACTACCTATATTTGGTAAAGTATATTAACCAATTTTTTAAATAAATCATGTCCCCTCCTCTCCCTTTTTAGTTTGGATTCTCTATAGAACATTTTTATTTGGAAACACTTTGAAAGGATGCAATTTCTTCATGTCAAGCATGATTTTAAGATTTTAATAAATTTGTGAAAAGGAAAAAATATTGAACTATGGAAGGAGGTTATTTAATTACATATTTCAAATGTTGGTTGGGGATCTCACTAACTTTCCCCTTCCATGATATTAATTAATTAATTAATTAGTTAATAAAACTTGTGTCATGATCAAATATTTCATTATTGACAAAATTGTCTCATGGAAACTTCCCATGTATTTAGAAAATATGGATGAAAAATATAGGTGGGTGATGGATCACTACTGAGAGGGTGTTATTTCATAGGGTGTTACCTCATACACCTTGGACATTTTTAGTGACTTGGAAGAGAGTGAAGTGTGTTATTTCATAGGGTGTTACCTCATATACCTTGGACATTTTTAGTGACTTGGAAGAGAGTGAAGTATGGGAAAATAGTTGATATATTAATTATCAATGGCTACATGGAGTGAGAATTCCCAAAATCTTGTATTGTTCATTATTATCACTCAATATTTTCATTCAATTTCTCCCTCTTGCCATTTCAAACATTCACAATGCCTCTATCTCCTAACTTTTCAAAGAATTTTCCTCCCTTTTCTTATAATTCATTCTTTTCCTTTCCAAGCTTCCCTTGTTATTGTCTTACCCTCAAATTATCTCCATGGATAGGTGTATGTCATGTCCTCGTTTTTGGGTTCCCCTGTTCTGCAATTGGAGATGACTTATGAGGCTTGACAGTGAAGAAAAAGTGATTCAAGGGGTTTATTTGATGTCACCTATCTAGGAGATGTTATGTTTCCAAAGTGACATTTAATTAAAAAATAATAAAGTAACTTTTAGATTAATAGTTGCTAAGCATTAGTAAAGTGACTTTAATCTTTAAGTGAAAATTAAAAAGGGGGAATACGGGTCATGTTTGATTTAGTCAAAAGGGGAAAGTTCTAGAAGGGCACAGAGGAAGAATAAAAGGAGGGGTAACACTTCACTTTAGCATTATGTTTTGGATTGATTGTTTTGGAGTGATCTTGAAGCCAAGGTTTTCGTTAGGGTTTTGGAAAAACCCTTCCATTGTAGTTTAGTTTCGGTGGTGCAATATCCACTTTAGATAGACAAGGAGGAGGATCCACCCAATAATTTCACTTGAGCTTCATCTTCTGGTTTGGCATCATCTTGGAGAGGGTCTGGAGGTTAGGAGTTATCCCTTATGTAGTTTGTAGGAGGAAGCTTCATCTATTGAGGAGGTCGTGGCATTTCCAGGTTTTTGGTTTGATTATTGTGTGTTTATTGGATCTATTGAAGCTGCCATAGCATTTAATAGAAGAATTGTATTGTTGTTATGATTGGGATCCATTCATAATAAAAATTCCATGATGACTTTTCTATTTCATGTGTATTGGTAATATTTGCAATGTGTTTGACGAAAGAATGTTATAGAAGAATTGGATTCTTGTATAACAGACTTTTGTCAAACATCCCCCATGTTATCCTCTAATTTCATGAGTGGATTTGTATCTCGATGTTGATGAATGATTCAAGCTAAAGTCCCTTTGTATCATATGGTCGATATAGCAAGGGTTCTTGGTTCGTTTCCTTTGTGTTTACTAGTGGGTCGATGATCGCGTCGAGCGAAGTGGAAAGAGAGTTTGACTAGTGCGCTAGGTTCCATGGGAGATGCCCGACATCGACACATCCATTGAGCGTTGGGAGGATACAAGGTGCACATTGATATTCTGTTTAAAACACCTCCTTTTGTCTTATCTCACGACCTCGTCAGTTTAACTCACTTGATAGTTAATTTCCTCAATTATTTAAAGTGTTTGAGCTTACTTACTCGGGCCATTTGCTTGGGATATGATTTGTTTTCGGGAAGGACACATAACATTGTTTATTCAGTTGGAGACAAATAATTTTAGACCCAAAAATCATGAAATATTAAAGAAACCAAAACTCTCGAACTAATGGAAACAACAATCAACTTAATCAAAATAAAGAGTGGTACCCCAAAATTTCATAAATTTTGAGGGTGTGTTGAGTGATCAATCAACAAGTCCAAATGGGAATAGATCGTTGATATGAGGATTATGAGGAGATTGGATCATTTGAATTGGATCATTTAGACCTCCGAGCACTCAATTAATCTAAATATAGAAACTCCCTGAGGATTAACAAAGGCCATCATAGTTTAAAGTGTGAAAAGAGAAGTCCTCACATGAATGACTGTTCAATCCAATGGAAAGTCAAAAGGAGAAAGAGGAAAGTCAACATCCCACCAACCTAAGTAAGCCTTAGGGGGTCGAGTGTGTCATAGAGTTGTATCCAAGAAGAGTTCAAACTCTAGGATTGAACGGGTCACCAAGACCGCTTGAAACTGTTTAAGAAAGTTTTGATGTTGTTTAACATGTGTGTTTTAAATTAGCAATGTATTACTAATAATAGTTGTTGTTTCAACACGTAGGATGTACTGAAGGGAAACATATGTGAATGACATAGTATAGTATGGATGACACCTCCCATCTCAAATATGAGGAATATGATGGTCGGAGGGATAGAGAAACTCCTTCATATTTGATGGCCACTATTAGAAGTTTGAAGGTAGATAATGAAAGGCTCATAAGAGCTCATGACAAGCATGATGAGTTGAATGCAATGTTACTCTAGATATTATTGGAGATTCAAAATAATTTGCAACAAGTCCCAAGTAATGCGAGTTGCAATAGTTGGAGAGGTTGAAAACCCCTTCATATTCTTAGAAGCACGGGATGGATCACAACGATGTGAGAAGAAGCTATTCCAGAAATAGACATTAGGGTGCTAAGAAAGGAAGATTTGGTGGAAGTGTTTCCATGGAGTCATCTAGTAGGAATAATAATTCGGTCGAGCAGTCTGGTAGTGGCATATAGTCAATTGTCCTGAAGAATAAAAAGAGGAATAATTCTCAGAGCTCCTTGATTGAATAATTTAAGAAGGATAATTTTCTTGTGTTCGATGGAGAAATCAAGAAAGGAGAAGAAGTCGAGGCATGGATGTTTGGTCTTAAGAATTAATTTCGGGTGCATAATTACTTCGAGAATACTAAGGCAAGAATCAACATCTTTAATTTGAAAGGAGGAGCTTCCATTTGGTGGGAATACTTCAAGAAAATCAAGGGATTGAAGGAAAGCAAGATGACATGGAAGCAATTTGATAAATACTTCTGAAAAACATACCCATCGAAGAAGTATTATGATGATAAAATAAAGGAATTCCATGAGCACAAGTTGGGTCAACTTACCATGGATGCATACACCAAGATGTTTTTGGAGTTGTTGAGGTATGTCACTTACCTCAAGGATGAGAAAGCGAGAGTGCAATGTTTTCTCAGTGGATTTCCACAGTCCTACCAAGACCGAATTGAGTTTGAAAAACCAAAGACATTGGAGGACAATATTCATAAGTCCAAGTGTTTCTATGGTTAGTTTAAGCATAAGAAAGATCCTTCAAAATACTATAAGAGGAAGGACAATAGTGGATTCTATAAGAAGGGATTCAAGTCCTTTTCACATAGTAATCTAAGAAAAGGTGCACAATTGGTCAACAAAGCAGAGGTTTGCATAAACAGAACTTTCCATGCTAGAGTGGAAACAAGCTAGTAGAGAAAGAAAGAGAAAGAATTTTAGTAGAAAAGGGTGATTCTTGTATGATATACAAGTACTTATCTCATCAGAAAGCAAGGAGGTAAAAGTTGGATCACCCAGTACTATGGGAATTCAAAGATCTATTTCTAGAGGAAGTGCTAGGAATACATCCAAAAAGAGATCTCGATTTCTAAATAGATATTGTACCTAGAGCATTACCAACTTCAAAATTGCCTTACCAAATGAGAACACCAGAGTTAGTGGAGATGAAGGTACAGTTGAAGGAAATTTCGGATAAAGGTTACATTAGGCTGAGTGTATCGCCATGGGGAGAATCAACCTTGTTTGTGAAGAAGAAAGATGGTACCTTGAGATTATGTATTGACTATAGGAAATTGAACTAGATGAACATAAAAAACAAATATCCTTTGTCGAGGATTGATGACCCTTTTGATCAACTCAGAGGAGCTACAACCTTTTCAAAGATTGATTTGAGGTCAGGATACAACAATTCATAATTAAGGATGAATATATCCATAATACAACCTTTAGAACGAGGTACAGGAACTACGAGTTTGTAGTGGTGCCATTTGAGATTACAAATACACCAATCGCATTCGTGTGTTTGATGAATAACATGCTCAACAAGTATTTGGACAAGTGCGTCTTAGTATTTGTGGATGACATTTTGGTTTATTCCAAGAACAAAGAAGATCATGAATAACATCTTAGGATGGTGCTACAAGTGTTGAGAGAGCACTAGTTGTATGCTAAGTTCAACAGGTCTAATTTATTTCAAAATGTAATTCAATATTTAGGGCACATAATCTCAATACAAAGAGTGGTAGTGGATCCCAAAAAGATCAAGGAAATCATGGATTGGAATGACCCTAGAAATATAATAGAATTAAGATCCTTCATGGGATTAGTTGGATATTACAGGAGGTTCATAAAAGGATTTTCCAAGATCTATAATCCTATTAATTCATTATAGAGAAAGGGGAAGAGATTTGTGTGGTCACGAGTATGAAGATATCTTTTAGCAGCTGAAACATATTTTGACTAATGCCCCTGTTCTGAAGATTGCATACCCTGAAAAAGATTTATTGGTTTGCACTAATGCTTGCAAGAAAGGACTAGGAGGAGTTCTTATGCAAGAAGGGAAAGTGATTTGTTATGAATCAAGAAAATTTAATGAACATGAACATACATATGTTACCCATGATCTAGAGTTGGCAGAAATTATTCATGCATTGAAGATGTGGAGGTGTTACTTTCTCAGGAGAAGATTTGTCCTAATGAAATATCACTATCTTATGAAGTACCTATTTGACCAACCAAGGTTGAACGCTATATAGTCCAGGTGGATGGCGTTGATTAGTGAATTTGATTTCCAAATCAAACACATTAAGGGAAAGAAGAACAAGGTGGAAGGTGTGCTTAGTTGAAGCATTTAGACAATACACTTAGCAACAAAAAGTATAGGGGAGTTTGATATCATGTAGAGGATTAAAACTCTCTTACATGAAGAGAGTTATTCAATCAAGTCATAAAAGGGTTACAACAAGAACCGAAGGAAAATAAGTATGAAGAATATCGACTCGAGGCTAATGGGTTCTTATTGTATAACAACAGGTTGTATGTGCCTAACTCAGCAGATTTGAGACATCTAGTTATAGACGAGTTCCATAGGAGACCATATGTAGGTCACCCTAGTTACCAGAAAATGGTGACAAGAATAAGGAAGTTGTACTATTGACCGAGAATGAAGCACGATATTGATCAGTACATCGCTAAATGATTAGAGTGTCAGTAGGAAAAATTTGAGCATATACATCCTGGTGGGCTATTGCAGCCTTTGCCTATTCCAGAGTGGAAATCAGAAAGGATTTCCATGGATTTCATTACTGTTCTACCAAATACAATCAAGCAACATGATGTGTTCATGGTTGTAGTGTATAAGTTGAGCAAGGTAGGTCCTTTATCCCCATTAAGTCTACTTTCAAATCCATCGATGTTTCTTATGTTTTTGTAAAGGAGATTTTCAGATTGCATGGTTTTCCCAAGTCCATAATCTCAGACAAAGATTCCAAGCTCACTTCGAATTTTTGGAAAAGTTTGTATTGTAATCTTGGGAATGCAATTGGTATTAGGACGACCCACCATTCATAAACATATGGTTATATCGAAAGAGTGAACTGAGTGCTAGAGGACATGTTGAGGATGCATTTTATGCATCAACCTAAGCAGTGGGAAGAGTATCTATCTTCGATAGAGTTTTCCTACAACAATGGTTACCAAGGATCATTGAAAATGAGCTCCTTTGAGGTTCTTTATGGCAGAAAATGTAGATTTCTAATTAGCTGGGATAGTCCATTAGACAAGATCACACTTGGACCAGAATTGCTGAAAGAGATGGAATAGGCCATGGTTAAGATAAGACATAATCTAAAAGTAGTTCAGAATAGAAAAAAGATCTATTCAGACAATAAGAGGATTCACAAAGAGTTCAAAGTAGGAGATCGTGTATATCTTTGAGTGAAACCCAAGAGAATTTCTTGAGAATGGGGACGTGCGCTAAGTTAGCGCCTTGATACCATGAACCATTTGAAGTCTCGAAGAGGATAGGACTAGTATCATACAAACTTGCTTTTCCACCTACTGTGAAAGCTCATAATGTGTTCCATTTGTTTTTGTTAAAGAAATATGTACATGATTCTAATCATGTTATTGATTGTACTATGATACAAGTGGAACTAGAGGGAGAATTGTAGCCCGAAACTCAATGCATCCTAGAGAGGAGAGAAACCATGCTCCAAAACAGATCCATCATGTAGGTCAAGGTGCAATGGAATCACTTTGGAGAATATGAGGCTACATGGGAGCTGAAAGATGTCATGAGATTGGCATACCCATTTTTTTTTCCTGTATGATTGAATATACATTGTGTTTTAAACACCGAGGACGGTGTTTCCTTAAAGGGGAGGGGGATGTAACACCCTGTTTTCCCCCAAGACTGTAATTATGCTTAAGACTTCATATGATTGTAATTATGAAGCATGTAATTATGTTTTGATTAATGAAAAAAACCAAACCGTTGACTGAGATGGAACAAACTTGAAAGTACTAGCCATGATATACAAATGGGAATTTATGATGTAGGGGTTGATTGAGTGGTTTTCTAAGGTGGAGCTGAGTCATTTTTATGAAAAAAACATGAATATTGTTTAACAAGCCAACTCATGCTTATAAAGAATAAAAATACACCTTCCATCATACTAAATCTGTATGGAACCACATGATAAATTATGGATTTCAGATTGGTGGTTGAGGTAGTTAATGGTCGTTGATGGTTGGGTCTCTTGGAGAAGAAAAGGGGCCAATTGAATGACCTGACAGTAGGATGCCATGGATTTTCCCCTTTAGGATCAGAATTGCGCGCTGAAGGTTGTGTCTGTAGGAAAACCACATGAATCCAAAGAAGATCAGTGGAGAAAGAGACCAAAGGTGGATAGACACAACCAAACTAGATATTCAACGAGAGAGAGAGAGAGAGAAGATAGACAACCAATGAGAGTAGGGTGGTAGTATTAGAAGAGAAGAGAACACGCATGATAGCACATGGGAGCTCGAGAAGAGTTAACCTGAGAAATAACTAGTGAGCAGCAGACTCACAGAGTAATGATGCAACAAACAGAGGTGTTCATGAACATAAGTTGAAGATAAGAGAGAGTTTCCTTGAAGAAAATAATAAATTCATCCAATTTAAGATTGATCACCCTGAAACAGAGAAGACCCGGATCCAAAATGAAGTAAAATAGGACTGTAACTTGATTCTTACCAGACAAAAACTAACATTGGTAAGCATAGGTCATTGAGGGACTATATAACAGAGAAGGGACTCCCTTGTGTAGAGGAAATCTATTTGAAAAAACACCTAATAAACCTGTAGAGTTCCTGAGCTTAGTGGGAAGGGGTGAAATTCTATTGTTTTCAGTGGAGGAAGGAGAGTAACCCTCCTTGGATCTTGATCTTGGAAACCAATTGAATCATTCCCCTTATGGTATCATGGTTTGGAACGGGGGTGGAAGGTTGTAGAAGGAACTTTATAGTATATCCTAAGGTTGGGAAGATAGGTGTACTCTGTTAGTGAGTCAGAGTTGGCTATTTCCATGATCAAATAAGTATTTGACTTGAGCTATTTACTTTCACATGAATGTTGTATGTATGTAATTTTCTGAATTAAATGGGAAAAATGAATACTAGTGATTGATGAAATGAATATTCAATAATTAGAATATGCCTATTTTTGCCATATCTTAATATGTTAAACTATGAAATTGAATAAACATGGCCATTCAGTATCCCTAAGGTCCTCGTATCTTGGGAGGAAATCTTGTAAGATATGGACAAAACCTTCACCGAAGAGTGACATTGGGATACCCTGGTGTTTTGGGAGAGAATCCTAAATCTTTAAGAGAAACTTTTGCATGATATGGACACAATATTCAATTGGAGGATGCTAGATAGACTTTAGGACCTGGGAGGTTCCAATATGGTTGATAAATCTTAATCCCTATGAGAAGTCACCTATTTTATGTGTAAATATTGTAGGAGATACAATCTTTCATCCATTTGCAAAAGGGAAGACCTTAACCAGTGTAAGACTAGAATTTCCAAGCCTTAGAAGTTTGGTGCAACCTTAGAAAGGCCATAAAAAGGATATTGACAGTTAAGTCTGGAATCATAATGTTTTCCTAGAAGAAACCAGTGTATTGCGGTGGTTGGACTCACAAATGTTTATTTGGTTGAGTGGGAAGATCCAAACCATTGGTCAAATGGTGTCATTTCAGAGTGGATAGATGAGGCTGCATTATTACTCTGAAGGGGATAGCCCCGAGTCATATGAGACTATCTATTTATCAGAGGGAGGATGTTAGGGAGAAGTCTAGACCATTGGATACAGTAAGGATACTATCATAGGATGGGATGTTGGACGTCCTGAAAGAAGATTGTAATAGGAATTTGATGAAAGGAGCCTAGAGAAACGTAGATCCATTGGGATGTGATTCTGCAAGATAAAAATTGTTGATTTTTGTAGGAGTCACTTCAAGGAAGAGGATTTGGAAACCTTGATTGGAAATATGACTTACCCCTCAAGTTCATGATGAATGTAGGATCAGATGAACGATAATCATTTTATCCATCAAAGATGCACATGGTCGGAGTGATCATTTTGGAGTGGTCATAGAGACAATGTGATGAATCTTTGAGGGGAGGGACCCCAAAAATGAGAGAATGATCATTGATTTGTATAGGAGCGAGAGTTATTCTCAATCATGCAACTTGTGGGTCCCATTTATTGGTGCAATGAATGGACCCTTATCAAGGGAGCAACCGTCGAGCGGGTAGAAGAACCCAACATCATCCTGATTGTTAAACCCTGAGTATGAGGACCGTTATATCTTGTTGGTTGATCCATCGAGATATTGTCATAGGTAGGGAGATCAATCTAGGTATTTGGGAACTCTGATGGGAGTAAGTCTGAATGGCCATAGATCATTGATCTGAGTATTATAAGAAGATCATACTATTCAAATCAAATCATTTAGACCTCTAGAAACTCTAGTAAGATAAAGGGAGAAACTTCCTAAGGATTAACAAATGTTATCATAGTTTAAATTGTGATAAGATAATTCCTCACAAGAATGACTGGTCAATCCGATGGAAAGTCAAAAGGAGAAAGAGGAAATTAGACATCCCACCAGCCTTATTAATCCTTAGGGGGTCGGGTGTGTCACAACATTGTGATGTTCATTAGGGACATGGAAGACCACAAGAAGCACTTGGTAGAATCGTTTTAGGTGTTGAGGAAAAAACAATTGTACTTAAAGAAGTCTAAGTGTGTCTTTGGGAAGACCAAAATTGCATTCTCGGGCCATTCAATTGGAAAATAATGCATTCACATAGATCCTACGAAGATAAGGGTAATTGAGGATTGGGAGGAACCCCAATTAATTCATGAGATAAGGATTTTCCTTGGTTTGGATAACTATTACCACATATTTATTGAATTTTATTATAATATTTTGACACCACTTAGTGACTTGTTGAAAACAAAAAAATCTATGGAATTGGATGGATAAGTACCATGCAACATTTTTTGAACTAAGGTGCAAACTTGTGTTGGCATCTATGTTGAAACTGCCAAACTTTGAGCATTCATTTTAAGCATAGATGGATACTTCAAATTTTTCCATTGGAGAATTTTAGTGATAGGAAGGTCATCCAGTGGCCTATGAGAGAATAAAACTATAGGATCATAAATAGAGGTACCATGTTCATGAGAAAAATATGCTCGTAGTTGTGCATTTCCTACAAGCATGTGGACACTGCTTGTTAGGAAATTTGTTCATTGTGAATACAAACAATGTGGCAATGAGCTACTTTGCCACACAACCAAAGTTGTCACCCAAGCAGGCATGGTGGAAATATTTCTTGGTAGAAATTGACATGACCATTAAGTATCAGTTGGTAAAGTTGAACACAATTGAAGACACCTTATGCAAGAAGTCATGACTTGTAGCCTTGATGGAGAACAATTTGTCGATGCCCATGAGTAGTCAAATGTATGTTTTCATAGACTTGCAATAGAATCTCAAGGAGGTATTGAATAAGGATCCCAAAAATTTGAACATCATGAAGTAGATGAAGAAAGGAAAAATGGGGAAGTTTTGGATGGAAAATGTTTTCTTGTACTTTGATGAGCACATCTATGAGCCTAAGTTGTCTATCATTCAAAAGGAACTCTTAAGGGAGTGTCATGATTTTCCTTGGGATGGCCACCCAAGACAAAAAAGACAATGGTGTTGTTAGAACACGATTACTATTGTGAACATATGAGGAGAGACATGGAAGAGTACATCTAGACCTATCTTGTGTGCCAAGAAGACAAGGGCGACACCAATATGCAAGCTAGTTTGTTACAACCTTGTCAGTTTTGGAGAGACCTTGGGTGAGTGTCTCGATGGACTTGATCACTTAGATTATGATCGAACATGGGTTTAATTGGATTGTGGTGGTGTTTGACCATTTTTCCAACTATGCCATCTTCATGCTAATGAACATGTGTTGTGTTGCATA
The DNA here is from genome assembly GCA_010110895.2 of Picea sitchensis. Lineage (NCBI taxonomy): Eukaryota > Viridiplantae > Streptophyta > Pinopsida > Pinales > Pinaceae > Picea > Picea sitchensis. Next base: position 175,503 of record SNQJ01S0007056.1, read on the forward strand.
AGAAGTTGTGAAGTTGTTTTTCAATTTGTTTTGAATTATTGGGGTCTACCATTGAGCATTGTGTCAGAAAAATACATAAGTTTCATAGGATGGTTTTGGAAAAAGTTGTTTAAGTTTTTTGGAATGAAAATGTTGATGAGTTTTAGTTATCACCTACATATTTATGGGTAGACAAAACACATCAATTATCTTTTGGAGGATTACTGAAGGCATTTTGTTGGATATTTCCGAGTTTAGTTACAACATGAAAAAAAGTTCTATGATGGGCTACAGTCCATTTGGGTTGGAAAATGGGAAACAACCATTGACACCACATATAGTTATACAAGGCTACCATGGGTGCAACCCATCATCCTTGGGGTTCATGAAAGGATGGTAGGACAAATTATAGATGGATTGCATTTAGTTGAAAAATATAGTAGAAAGAATAAAATGTTGGGTAGATCATGATAAGAGGGAGACAAGATTCCAAGCTGGATACATGGTATTTCTTAAGTTGGGTAGAGATAATTTTAAGCCGCCAAGTGGAATTGATGGTGCTTTACTACAATGGTTTGAAGGAATGTTCAAGGTACTTCATAATATTGGAAATATCACCCACATATTGGAGCTACTAGACCACATGAGACCTCACCATACAATTTTCCATATAGTTTAGTTGAAGCCTTGTAAGATTGATGAAGGCAATCCTAGAAAGGTTGCATGATCCCAAGCCCCGACTTTTATAACAAACAAGATAGATATGGTGGAAATGGAGGAGAGAATTTCAGACAAGACCTTCTACTTCAGAATAAATTGAAGGCACAAGTACTTTTTACACTAGAAAGGTAGACTTGAAAGGGAGAACAAATTGGAAAGGAAGGAGACATTATGGAAGTATGAAGACAAGGTCTAAGACTTTGAGAAACAAAATATTGGATCACTTAGACACATGTTTGTTGGAAGTTGTCGAGATGACAACAATTTTAGTGGGGGGATGTAAGACCTTCTCCTATGGATGGTAGTAAACAAACTACCAAGATGGGCATGGAGGGATGTTGAAAAGGTTGCAATGTTAGAGATACCTAATTGATCAATTGTATAGAGTGGTTACCCATCCATGTTACCTTTATATATATTTGGGACATCTTATCATACAATTTGTACTTTTATCAAAGGAAAGGTTAATGGAAAGGAAAATTGGTGTAATGGAGGTTATCCTATCACTGTCACCTCAATAGGATGCCTCTTTCTATTTAGGGTTGATGACCCAGGGGAGACATCCCCGGTGACCCGGGGCTTTGAGAAGGAAAGGTTAAGATGTCTATGAAAATGTCCCCTCTCACAAGTCACATTGATCAGAAAGTCCCAGGGTTTTAACCAATGAAGTAGTGAAGTATCAAGATGTACCTACCCGGAACAAAGCAACAAGAAAATATATCTTTAGCAAGTACAACTTGTTGTTAGTACTTCATAAAACCATGAAATTTATCAATAAAAGAAATGGTTGATATATAGTGAAGCAAACATAAATTTGTATCAAAAATATTTATAAGACAATAGGTTCACTATAAGTGCCTTAAAATGGCTTCAAAATGACCAAGAATAATTACTCATTAACATCAAAATACTATCATTTGTTAGAAGCAATTAAGGCAATGTATTTATCAAATTTTTCAATTGATTTTAGGTGCTTTTAGTGCTGCAATATATGGTTGTAGATTACTTTAGTAACAACAACAACTAAGTTAGTATATTAGGCTATTCTAATGTTAGGAGTGGTTAGTAGAGAGCTTAAGGTATAGGTTTTGATAATGGTTTTTGTCAATCACTCAATAGCGAGTCTTAGATTAATCTCTTTAGGGAAAATGGAGTCTTTTAGGTAGCAAAAAATATTGAAGGAAAATATGATAGTAAGATAACTAAAGATAAGAGAGGCCAATAGTTGAAGTCTTGGTAACCCAAGGCTTCAACTACCAAACCCTAGGGGGAAAATAACTACTAGGAAGTAGGTAAAATTAGGCCCTAGTAGTTTTCCTCATTCCTTAGCTCAAGGATGAAGCAAATGACGGCTTAGATGAAGCAAAGTGTGCTAGTTTTTTGCAATGGCAAGGCCCTTAGCAAAAGATTCAAGAAAAATCGACTTCTTAGAAAAATCTAGTAGGTGAAAGCTATTAAGGCAAGGACAATAACATGTGCTTAGCCTCCTAGGGTTTTAAGCTAGCAATTTCATAATCTTAATGTAAATGCAAGATAAAAATAACTATAAACATTCAATGAAGAAGAATTGCAGAAATCTTACTTACATTCACCAAGAATCATCTAGCAAATACTCTAGTTGAACACTTCCTCCAAGAAAATTTCCAAAATAGTCCAAAACAAGCCTCCTTCGAGAAGTGCACACTAAATTCCAGTCATGTAACCCCAAATAGGGCACAAATTTCAGACCTCACACTTGTGTGATTGAAATATGATGAAAAAATACAAGGGAAAATCCCGTATTTATATAGTTATAATGACCAAAATTAGGTCAAAAACGCTGGCATGGCCAGTTTACATGTAATATCTAGTTTTTACATCAAATGACATAATAAAACTCTAAATCAAGAATAAAAGGTGACGTCATTCCATTTTAGGGTGACGCTAGGCCTTTTTAGGGAAACATTGACCTCCAGAAGAAAAACGTTAGGCCTCCTAAGGCCTTTGGATCAAACCACATGTGCCACTTGGCACACAAATGCCTCCAAAGTGTCCAAAACGCTGGGTGATGTCATGGGTCACATGGGTGACGTCATGGGCCTTTTAAGGCCTACATCACAGTGAAAAGGGAAAGATCGCCCTAGGTCCAGGCCTACCAGGTTGTCTCTGGTGGAACGTCCTCCTCTCTCTCTGGTGCAAACCTTTGATCTGTCGTTGCCCCCAGCTAGGGTCTCAGCATCCATTTGGTGGGATTTTATCCCTATGGAGGTATGAACTAATCATATCCCCATGTGTACCTGTCTGTCGGATGTGGACCTGCAACAACAACAAGTACTCCCTCCATGGGATCATAAGTCACAGGGATCATAGCAATGCCAATCACAACTAATAATCAAGTTATTTAAACATGTGCATGAAACCCCCTTTCCCAGACAAGTGGTCAAAGACGTTATGATATTCTACAAGCCAGGTTTGGAGGGGACGTTAGGATGTCTTATTGGGATAGTTCTCATTGGATGTGGGATGTTTCTGGGTGAAGACAAATCCAGGACATGTAAGTGGATGAGGTGGTAAGGGATGTCTGAGCAATGGGTGCAGTGATGACAGGGGAATGTATGGCTTACCTGTGGGTGCCTCTGAAGAGGGTGAGCTGCACCTTGTCATGGATGTAAATGTTTCCAATCCCATTCATGCCTTTTATATTTTATCTTATTTATTTTTCTTTTTATAGACTAGTTAGGGGACACTTCCCTGGCCTGGTGACCAGTGGTGACAATGTTACCCACAAGCATTTCATGAAGATGAGAAGGATGTCTCATGATGAGACCCCCTTTCTCTTGGATATGACACCAAGAGCCACGACCCTGGTGTGGTGACCATATGAATGGTAGTGTCATACCTCTACATGCTCATGGACCTAATAGGTTAGCTCATGATGAGACACCCTATCCTCCAACTAGGTCTTGATTTTATTATTTTATGGATCCCTCTATTTCTTGATGAGTAGCCTTTTATTGCTTTCACGGGGATCCCTGGGTGAAGCATATGAAGGTTTTGTTCTTTTGGATTTTATCTTTTGCCATATAATTTTACCCTATGGGCCTTTAGCCCCTTCTTCCCACAAGGTAAGGTAAAACCCTTTGCTATCTTGGAAAATCTAATGCATGAACCAATGTGTGGGATGGATGAGAGGGAAAAAGATGAAAAGTTGTAGGTATGGTGGGAATGTACGATGACCTTTCATGAACCCACCCAGTGGAAACTCAAACCCTATGGTAACCAAATTTCTAGGGCATCCTATCATTCCCCCCAGGTGTGGACAAGTGGAAAGGCATAAGGTCCAAGCACACATTAGAAGTAAAAATAATTAAATACACATATTCAAATGTTTTGAGAATCAGAGTAACACATACCATGATACCCGGACTCATTACCTCATGGAGCAAGACCCATTTCTCCTGAAGGACCAGGCCGATGGGATGGATGTTGTTGTTGCTGAAAAGGTGAAGGTGTTGAAGAATAAATATGGGCCCTCCAGGGCTAGGCTCAAGTCAATATGGTTCTCGATACTCCATGTCTATGACCTGTGGGCCTCGAGACATAATCTCCTTAGTTATCCCTAGGCTAGGGGATAACATCTCGCTCCAACTTGGGGACATGTGCTCACCGTAGAGCGCATGTGAAACTCAACATCTTTGGCATGACTTGTGACTTGCTTGATCTCAATAGAATATTATTAGCAATCATTTGGGGTGGTGATATCACCCCTGACTCATATATAGTACAAAAAATGAAAGAAAGTATATATATAGATGGAAATACAACTACTCTAGCATGAAATGCAGATGGTATATACAATGAATGAAAATGCCTACCTACTTACCTGTGTTGTTGTTGTTACTAAAGTAGTCTACAACCATCTATTGCAGCACTAAAAGCACCTAAAAGCAATTGAAAAAGTTGATAAATACATTGCCTTATATGCTTCTAACAAATGCTAGTATTTTGATGTTAATGAGTAATTATTCTTGGTCATTTTGAAGCCATTTTAAGGAACTAATAGTGAAGCTATTGTCTTATAAATATTGTTGCTACAAATTTCTGTTTGCTTCACTATATATCATCCATTTCTTTTATTGATAAATTTCATAGTTTTATGAAGTACTAACAACATGTACTTGCGAAAGATATATTTTCTTATTGCTTTGTTTTGGGCAGGTACATCTTGATACTTCACTACTTCATTGGTTAAAACCTCGAGACTTTCTGATCAGTGTGACTTGTGAGAGGGGACATATTATCCTTTCCTTCTCAAACTCCAGGTCACCAGGGACGTCTCCCCTAGGCCATCAATCCTTAATAGAAAGAGGCATCCTATTGAGGTGACAATGATAGGATAACCTTCGTTACACCAATTTTCCTTTCCATTAAACTTTCCTTTGATCAAAGTACAAATTGTGCGATAACATGACACTTGGGTGCATGAGACGGACGTGCAAACCCAAAGGGAAAATCCTCCCATAGCCTATAGAGTTTCTTTTGGAAAAGTTGAGACATAGTCAGATGAGTTAGCCCACTTGGGAACATTTGGTCACACTTAGGAATGGTTGGATGGATAGACCGAATGTGTTGGGATGACCTGTGTGGACTTGGGATTAGTTGGACATACTTGACATGATTTGGAACAATTTGAAGCAACTCAACAAAATGTCAAGACAAAGTGAGACAAAAAAAACTTGGGTCCAACTTGGAATGATGGGGCTTGCAAGTGCATGAAAAGATCATATAAAAAGAAGGATGCCTCAAAGTGCTAAGGAATAAGAGGAAAGATTCATAAAGGATTTCTATAATTGTGTTAAGTTTAGGGTTTGTGCACCACATAGCGACTTGCATTGGCTAAGTGACAAAGAGATGGAAAAAAAAACTTGTAGGAGGTAGGTATGTGGTTGCTTAAGAGGTTGGATTGATAGATCTGTAGGATTCTTTCCATTGTAATTGTAGTCTATAAATAAGACGTAGGTATATTGGCCATACTCCTCTATTATATATGTAACATTCTCCATATAATAAAGTGTTAAGGAACCTTTCTTGGTTCTCGTCCATACATGTGTTCTATTGTTTCTTTATATCTATTGGATGTTATTGTTTATTTGATTCTTGTGTTGGATAAGTATAAGTATTTCTCGTATGTTTTAAGGCTATGGTCGGATGTATTCCTATTTTTGTTGCATGAACTAAGTGTGTTGTACTTGGCTAGGCATCTAATTGTTGTAGCCTAAAGTGAAGTTATGGGAAGACTTTAAGTGAAGAGGCGTGGTATGGTTGTAGTAGGTGTAGGTTAGTCAATATTATGTGGCCAAGGAAACATAGTACCGCACAACCGAAGATGAGGAAAATAAAAAAAATTGGACAAGACTCTTAGGTTCGGGATAGTTTTCCTCCTAATATTTTAACCTACATTATTAAGAATATTGATGTAAAAAGATGTAGCTTGGGATGATTTGAAGTGTATGGGTAAATAAAAATATGTTACAATAAGACAAAAACAACATCGTACAAAAAAAACTATAAATAACACTATCCAATGTCACAACCCTACATTATTAGTCCATGCCTTCGATGAGGGACTCTAGCTTTCACTTCGTGGTCAACACCCTTTGACTGTCTAATACCTGGTATGTTTTGGTATATTAATAGGTGCAGTTACAATTATAAACCTATTAAATATGTAAATTGTATCCTAAGTCTTTTCCAATATTTCTATTATTTCAATTTTCCCTAAAAAACAATATTTTTTGTATTTTTCTTATTTGATATAATGTTTTTTCAAAATATTTTTTTGTATTTTTCTTATTTGATCTAATGATTTTTTCATTGGATAAAATCATCACGATAGGACATTAATCCATTGGCGTGTGCAATTTTTATTAATCTATTTTTCAAGGTTAAAAATTAATTCATAAAAAAAATATTTAAATCTTATGATTTGCCACTTTGTAGGTTGGTCTCTTCATTATAGGGACTCTGCAAACAATGCCTCCTTGAAGTTGTTGACCCTGATCTTTGTAGGGAAATATAAATACGTTTCAATTGATTCCTCCTCTGGTGGATGTTGGAATACTGAGAGGGGGGGGTGAATCAATATGAACACTTTATACCACTTTTAACCACAATATATATTATTTCACTTTAACAACAATGTTCAACAATTTATCATCAATGTGTCATATTTGCTTACATTCAATATATCATGAGAATATAATCATAAGAAGCATCACATCAAATACATAATACACCAATATTTACATGGAAACCCAAATGGGAGAAAACCACAGGATGATTTCTTATATATATCAATAATTCATTCATAGGAAGCACCAACTTCCCAATTCTCCAGCTGCAACTGGAAGGAGGCTACAACCCCCTATTTATAGGCTCCAACTTGAAGGAATATACAACTCCCTAAATTCTCTGGCTCCAACCCCTTGGGTTTTCCAGCTCCAACTGGAAGGTGGCTACAACCACCTATTTCTTAGGTTCCAACTTGAAGGAAGCTCCAACTCCTTGATTCTATGGATCCAACCAGAAGGAGGCTACAACCCATTTATTCTCAGGCTCCAACTTGAAGGAAGATTCAATTACCTGATACTGCGACTCCAACCGAAAGGAGGCTACAAACCCCTTTCCTTTCGCCATCTTACCACCCCGAAGTATAAGTTTATACCAATTGTCACTACCATTGTCACTGCCACTATCACTTCCACCATCACTGTCACTGTCACTGCCACTGTCACTGTCACTACCATTGCCACTGTCACATAAAAATGTAACATGTCAACCTGTCACTATCAACTTGTCCAACCTGTCACTATAACCAATACTCAACCAGATCCTCTCACATGGATCATATACCAAGGACACCTCTCAACTAGATTTCCAACATCACCAACACATTCCCCTACCAAGAATGTACAAAGATCACAAACATACCATCACAATATATGTGTCTCAAACATGTACCAAACCATCATCTTGTACCATACCAAGCATCAACCATGTACCAAAACCTGTACCACAACAAGTGCATCAACCATGCAACAACACTTGCATCATCAACACCTATACCATACAATGTTCCAACCATGTACATCAACACCATACCATATACCATAATATATCATCAATGAAGTTCCTCAACCATATACCATAAGACAAGCCTCAAGTATATTCCAATATCACAAAGATGTGCCTCTAACAATGAACCATAACAACCATA
>SNQJ01S0007056.1:183466-196198 GCA_010110895.2 Picea sitchensis
TATCCGATGAACATTTTCCCACTTTGTCCTTTACTGAATCATGCAATCCTTCCAAGATAAAATCCATTGTTATTTTGTTGTTCCTTTTCAATTCCTTCTTGGTTGTAGTCTTTGGTTTCTTTGTAGCATTGTATCCTGTAAATGCTGAGTGCCAAATACCATATCCGTGTGCCTGTAAAACTACCTTCATCCTGTAACTCCATAATTCATACTTTAGACCTTTATGAACATTGAACATCAGTGCTCCATTCATATTGTACTCCATGATCTACCTTCCAGTGGTTAAATTGTTTCCTTGAAGGAACCGGCTCTGATACCAATTGTTGGAATACTGAGAGGGGGGTGAATTAGTATGATCACTTTATACCACCTTTAACCACAATATATATTCTTTCACTTTAACAAAAATGTTCAACAATTTATCATCAATGTATCATCTATGTTTAGATTCAATATATCATGAGCGTATAATCATAAGCAATATCACATCAAATACATAGTACACCAATATTTACATGGAAACCCAAATGGGAGAAAACCACATAATTATTTCTTATATATATCAAGAATTCATTCATAGGAAGCACCAACTTCACAATTCTCCATATGCAACTAGAAGGAGGTAACAACCCCCTATTTATAGGTTCCAACATTAAGGAAGCTACAACTCCCTGAATTATCTGGTTCCAACCAGAAAGAGGCTACAACCCTTGGGTTTCTCTAGCTCCAACCGGAAGGTGGCTACAACCACCTAGTTCCCAGGCTCTAACCTAAAGGCAGATCAAACTCCCTAATTCTCCGGCTCTAACCAAAAGGATTCTACAACCCCCTAATTCTCAGGCTCCAACCTGAAGGAAGCTCCAACACCCTAATTGTATGACTCCAACCGGAAGGAGGCTACAACTGCCTTTCCTTGCCCTGTATTGCCTCCATGAAGTATAAGTGTAGACCAAATGTCACTACCACAATCACAACCACTGTCATTACCATTGTCACTGTCAGCGTCACTGCCACTATCACATCAAATTGTAACCTGTCAATCTGTCACTGTATCCAACTTGTCACTGTCAACATGTCCAAATTATCACTACCACCGATACTCAACCAAATCCTCCCACATGGATCATATACTAAGGAAACATCTCAACTAGATGTCCAAAATCACCAACACATGCCACTACCAAGCATGTACCAAGATCACCAACATACCATCACAAGATATGTGTCTCAACCATGTACCAAAGCATGTACCAAACCATCAACTTGTACCATACCAAGCATCAACCATGTACTACAAACTATACCACATCAAGTGCATCAACCATGTACCAACACTTGTATCATCAACACCTGTACCATACCATGTGCCAACCATGTACATAAAAACCATACCATATACCATAAGATATCATCAATGAAGTGCCTCAACCATATGCCAATAATATGTGCCAAATGTGTACGAAGCATATATCAAGATCACCAACAAGTGCCTCTATCAATTTACCAATACCAATAACATCATCAACCATACAACATTCCAACCATGTACATCACCCATAACAAGTGTCTCAACCATATATCATATCACTCTCAATCATGCCATGTACCATAATATAATCCTCAAGTATATGCCAATATCACAAATATGTGCCTCTAACAATGAACCATAAAAACCATATACCAAGTACCAAGAGTATGTCTCAAGCATGTAACAATGTCACCTCAATCATATGCAATAATGTACCATCAAAGGCATCCAAGACACACCTTAAGCATGTACCATACCATCCAATATACAAGCCTCAAAAAAATACATAAAAGACATACCTTTACTCATGAAAACCTGAAGCATACCATCTCAGTTCCTGTAGAAATTGTGTTGTACCATAAAACCTTGCTACAACTCAACCAAACATTCTTCTACAAAGCTTGGACTCAGATCCGTGACCTTTCCTCCTACAACTTACATATGTACGTGACATGTCCTCTTACAGCTCACATATGTTCGCGATCTGTCCTTATGAAACCTGTGAATGTACGCGACCTGTCTTCTTGAAGCTCACGTATGTCCATGACCTGTCCTTATGCAACCCACGTATAATCTCAGAAAACTAGGGTTACCAATTTTCTGCAACTTCGAAACTTTCACTACTTCAGACCTTCACAACTTCAAAAAAATGTCATCCAAAAGATCACAATACTAGACCATATCATTAATAAGATAGATATACAATATAAGTGTATGTGTTCAAATGAGATACTCTTTGAGGGTGTATTTATACTTGAGCTAGGTAACCTCTTTCCTTGTTTTAGGGGTTTCTTGTTATAACCACTTTACGTTTTCACCAATACTTGTATCCAACTAAGGGGCTTCTTGATCACACTTTAGGGATTCCAAATTTACAAGGTCATATCTCCCTAACCATGAGGAACCACGTGGAATTACACATATCGACGAAAATAACACAACATGTACTATCCATCTATGATAGTCTTACCTACAATTTCATTGTCCTTCATGTCAATATTCCTTAATCAATTTCTGGTTCCATAACCACACCTTCGGGGCTACATGTAGACTACATAAAATGTACCCAACTATCTCACCATCCATCTCAATCATACAAATGTCAATCAACTGTCCAATATCTATGGACCTATCCAAGGGTTGACATCAATATCTGAGGATTGACATCAATATCCAAGATTACTCTCCAAGGGTTGACATCAATGAAAACCAACTTTCCAAACTAACTATCCAATGGTGGAATCCTGCATGCATATGACCATCTTCTCACCAATGTGTCATCAATGTATACATCTGGGTGGATTACACATGAAATTTTCATTGAGACTTTCATACCTTCTCTCAGACTGTCTTGTTGGATGTCGATGTCTCTAGGCACTGCACAAAAAAATTCATTGATTCATCTAGGTCCGATCAATTCATTGCTTCATCCAGGTTTGATAAAGGGGCCTTGTTGATCCCAACTTCTTCAACAATCAACTTCTTCAAAAACAATTCAAGTTGGATTCAAGATGGGTGATGGATCCCTTGTTGATCTTGGTGCCATGCCTTCCTTCCCTAGTTTGGGTTGCATTCTATGCCATGGCCATTTCCGATGAGATGGAAATTAGGAGAGGAGATGCCAATAAGGAGGAGAGGAGATAATTGCTTACCTTGTCCCATGGGATTTATGTTGGTTGTAGAGCCTGATCATGTTCTTGATTCAGAGGTATTTATTTTCATCTATTTTTATACCCCATGGAGACTTTACATCCCAGAAGAATGTACACTCTTCCACGCAGGGGAGTGCAGGGAGGGTTACCCCCTCTGCAGGGTCTGGGGGCAAGCGGGCCCCCGAAGGAAAAATTTCCTTGTAAATGTATATTGTAATTTCATAGTAAATCTGGATTGTTCATTATAAGGTCGCATATCGGATGGTAGAAGTTATGTTAGGGTTTTTTTTCCCTAGAACGCAACCCTCTTTTATGAAGGAAATGTATTCAGATATGTATTATTGTGAATATTGTATTATGAGGAGGAGACTGTGAGATAAATAAGAGGTAGTTACAGTGGGTGTGTTGTAGGTTGTATCCCTTCATTTATTGGATAATAATAAAGGAAGGACTTGGCAATTTCTCTGGTGGATGTAACCCACACTGGGTGAACCACGTATATATGTGTCTCTATTGTATTGTGTATCTTTTGTGTTTTATTTCTACATTTGTTTTATTTTATTACTCCATGATCCTGTTTTTTCTAACAACTAGTATTAGAGTGAAAGGTAACTCGCAGGAAAAGAGGGTTCCTTGTTCAAGTGGGAGTAATGGCGGAACATGGAAAGTTTAGTGTCGAGAAATTTAACAACCAAAACTACTAGTTATGGAAGATGCAAATGGAAGATTATTTATATTAGAAGGATATATTCCTACCATTGAGTGGAATAGAAAAGAAGCTGATGGCCATGAAGGATGAAGAATGGGAGGTTCTTGATAGAAAGGTACTAGGAATGATACGACTGAGCCTGGCAACATCGATGGATTTCAATATTTCGAAAGAAAAGACAACAAAGGAGCTAATGGATGCATCGGCTAAACTGTATGAAAAACCCTTGGCATCCAATAAGGTATTTATTATGAAGAGATTATTTAATATGAAAATGTCATAAGGTAGGTCTGTTGCAGATCATTTAAATGAATTTAATACGACTACTAATCAACTAAGTTCTATAAAAGTGGGCTTTTATGATGAGGTTAGGGCTCTTATAATATTGTGCTCATTACTAGAAATATGAAACAGCTTGGTCATGGTTGTGATTAACTCTATCTCTAGTTCAAACACTTTAAAATTTGATGATTTTGTTGGTGTTATCCTTAGCGAGGAAATGTGATGGAAAAGCACAGGTGAGACATCAGGTAATGCGTTAAACATGGAGAACATGGGAAGACAAAAGGATAGAGGAAAGGGCTCAGGGAACCGCGGGAATTCAAGGTAGGGAAGATTCAAATCCAAACTCAGAAAGATAGAGTGTTGGAATTGTGGGAAGAAAGGAAATCTGAAGAAAGACTGCAGAGCTCCAAAGAAACAAAGATATGGATAGTAGGAGAAAAATCAGGAAACAAATGTAACAGGTGATGTGTTACAATATTCTTTGATTCTTTCCGTAGATAATTTTTCTTAGTATTGGGTAGTATATTCAGGGGCTTCATTTCATGCCACACCCCATAGGAAACATTTTCTAGCTTATGTTCAAGGTGATTTTGGACAGGTTCATTTGGGTGATGATGCACCATGCAAAATTGTTGGAATGGGAAAGGTAAAAACAAATCAAAGGAATGGAAACCAATAGTTGTTGAAAGAGGTAAGACATGTTCCAAATCTAAGGAAAAATCTAATTTCAACAGGGCAGTTGAAAAGTGAAGGTTGCATATCCATATATATAGATAAGGTGTGGAAGGTCACCAAAGGATCATTGGTGATAGAAAAAGGAGAGAAGGTAGTTACATTGTATTTATGTACTGGTAATAATGAATCTTCTATCTCTTTAGCTTCTACAGGAGTGGATACAACATTATGACATCATAGGATTGGACGCATGAGTGAGAAGGGGATGAAAATACTTCACAAAAGAATTTTTTTGCTAGATCTTAAACAAATTGATTTGGATTTCTATGAGCATTGGGTTTATGGAAAACAAAAGAGAGTCAGATTTCTCAGAGTCAAAAAATAAAAGAAGAGTGAAAGGTTAGAGCTTGTGCATAAAAATGTATGGGGACCATATTAGGTATCATCTCTTGGTGGCTCTTGTTATTATGTTACTTTTATTGATGATGCAACTAGAAAAACTTGGGTTTATTGCATTCGACAAAATCTGATGTTTTTGATACTTTTAAGAAATGGAAAGATTTGGTTGAGAATGAGACAAGCAAAAGGTTGAAGTGTCTCAGATCAAACAATGGAGGTGGATATTGCAGTAATGATTTTGATGAGTATTTTTCATACCATGGGATTCGTAGAGAGAAGACAGTTCCAGGAACACCACAAGAAAATGTTGTGTCAGAAAGGATGAAAAGGAAAATCATGGAGTGCGCAAGGAGAATGATATTGCATGTTGGTTTGCCCTTACAGTTCTGGGCAAATGTTGTAGATACTATTGTTTACTTAATAAACATAGGACCTTCAAGTTCTTTGGATGGTGGAATTCCAGAGGAGGCATGGACAGGTAAAAGGGTAAACTATTATTTTTTGAAGACTTTTGGTTGTGAAGCATTTCTCCATATTGATAAAGAAAATAGAACAAAGCTTGAGGAAAAATTCAAGAGGTGTACATGTATTGGATACAGTGTTAATGATTTTGGCTATCACTTATGGGATTATGAAAATCACAAAATCATTAGGAGTAAAATGTCATATTCAATGAGAAGGTCATGTACAAAGATGAGTTGCAGGCAAAGAAATAGGAAAAAGAAAAACCAGTATACACAATGCTTGATGAGATCACTGAAAAAGAAATTCCAAAGGTACGTACAACAATAGGAGAAACAGGTACCTCAAACTCCTACAAATGTTGTTAGAAGATCTACTAGGTTAAGTAGACCCCATGAACGATACTCTCTTTCATTGTATTATTTATTGTTGATTGATTCCGGTGAACCAAAATGTTATGAAGACGCAATGCAGTTAGACACCAAAAATAATTGGGAGCAAGGAATGAAAGAGGAAATGGATTCCATGGTAAATAAACAGACTTGGGATTTAGTTCAGTTGCCTGCAGGAAAAATAGCATTACAGAATAAATGGGTTTACAAGTTGAAGGAAGAAGATGGAGGAAAAAAGAGGTACAAGGCTAAACTTGTTGTAAAGGGGTTTGCACAAAAGAAAAGTATAGATTTTGATGAAATATTTTCTCTTGTTAAAATGACTTTAGTTAGGAATATTTTAAGTTTTGTGGCAATAGAATATTTTCATCTAGAATATTTAGAAGTAAAAACAACTTTTCTCCATGAGGATTTGGAGGAAGATATTTATATGCAGTAGCCATAGGGGTATGAGGTCAAAGGGAAGGAGAATTTGGTATGCAGGTTGAAAAAGATCTTGTATGGCCTAAAGCAAGCTCCAAGGTAGTGGTATTTGAAGTTTGACAGGTTTATGACAGAACAAGGTTATATTAGATGTCATTCTGATCACTGTGTTTATTTTAAAAGGATAGAAAATGGAAGCTATATTATTTTGCTATTGTATGTAGATGACATGCTTGTTGCAGGGTCTAATATGCATGATATAAATGTGCTCAAGAATAAATTAGCTAATTCATTTGCGATGAAGGATTTGGGTGCTGCAAAGAAAATCCTTGGTATGAGAATAACAAGAGATGTGAGAAATCACAAATTGACATTGTCTCAGGGTGATTACATAGAGAAGGTGTTGAAGAGGTTTAGAATGCAGAATGAAAAACCAATTAGTACACCTTTGGCCAGCCATTTCAAATTAACTAAGGAAATGTGTCCCAAGACACATGAGGAGATAGAATACATGTCCAGGGTCCCTTATTCATTAGTAGTTGGTAGCTTGATGTATGCAATGGTTTGCAGAAGACCAGATATTGCACATGCAGTGGGAGTTGTGAGCAAGTATATGAACAATCTAGTTAAAGAACATTGAGAGGCAATAAAGTGGATTCTCAAGTATTTGAGAGGTAATGCTACTCACGCATTATGTTTTGAAGGTTCAGACACTATTCTACAGGGATATGTTGATTTAGATATGGAAGGTGATAAAGATAGCAGGAAGAGCACCACAGGGTATGTTTTTACTGTAGATGGAACAACAGTAAGTTGGATTTCGAAACTGCAAAAGGTTGTTTCACTTTCAACAACATAAGCAAAGTATGTTTTTGCTAGAGAGGCTAGTAAAGAAATGATTTGGTTACAGAGGTTTATGGAGGAATTGGGAAATAAGCAGGAGAATAGCAGGTTGTACTGTGAGAGTGAGAGTGTCATTCATCTTGCAAAGAACTTAGCCTTCCATTCAAAGACTAAGCATATACATATCAGGTACCATTTCATACGATCCGTCTTGGAAGATGGGCATTTGAAGTTGGGAAAGATACACACTAGCTAGAATCCCGCAATCATGTTAACTAAGGGATTAACCAACGAGAAACTGAGTTCCTGCTCAGTTTCAGTTGGTCTTCAAGCATGAAGGTGAAGATGAGAAATTTTCCAGCTCCAAGAAGGATCATAGTCTAAAAGATACAACAACGGTGGAGTTGTTGAGATCAGTCTCCAAGTGGGAGATTGTTGGTTGTGGAGCTTGATTATCTTCCTAATTCAGAGGTTTTTTTTCCAGTCATGTTTATACCCCATGAAGACTTTACACCCTGGAATAATGTACACTCCTCCATGCTGGGGAGTGCAGGGAGGGTTACCCCCCCTGCGGGGTCCAAGGGCAAGCGGGCCCCAAAAGGAAAAATTTCCTTGTAAATGTATATTGTAATTTCATAGTAAATCTGGATCGTTCATTATAAGGTCACAGATCTGATGGTAGAGGTTATGTTAGGGTTTTTTTCCCTATAAGGCAACCCTCTTTTATGAGGGAAATGTATTGCGACTATGTATTATTGTGAATATTATATTCTGAGGAGGAGACTGTGAGAGAAAGAAGAGGAAGTTACATCGGGTATGATGTAGGTTGTATCCCTTCATTTGTTGGATAATAATAAAGGAAGGACCTGACAATTTCTCTGGTGGGCATAGCCCACACTAGGTGAACCACATATATATGTGTCTCTATTGTATTGTGTATCTTCTGTGTTTTATTTCTACATTTTTTTATGAGCATGGTTTTTCTAACAATTTATGTTTATTCCAGACCCAATTAATCTATCCAGGAAACCAATTTGCATACCTACAACAACAAGAAGTCAGGTCAAGTTTTCACTGGAACATTAATTAAAATATTTTCAAGTTTTCTCATTTTGAGATATATGAAAAACAATTACACAGTAGTTACCTCATTTTATCTTCTTTGAGACTTGCAGGCATCTCATGATCTAAAAATGGATCCTCAATAGCTCTCCATGCATATCTGGCTCTCTACTAATATCCGGTCTTTATCTATGCACACATTTCATATTATGCATTTCATATAAGAATCCCTTTCAATTTTTCAATTTTATAGTTATTTTCTAGCATGCGAAAAAAAATTACACAATACTTACCTCCTTTGACACATTTTCTTGGTTCTCTGTGTGATGGTACATACCTACTAGTTTTTCCACTGTCCGTCTGGGAACTTTGGAAAACAAAAATATGACAATATTTATGTAACTAGATTGAAGGTTTCTATGAATATCTGCAAACCTCGTAAAATTTACGTTTGATCCCATATCATTTAAAATACTACAACATCAATTTTTGCAGTTGAAATTGTATTGGTTGTAACCGTTGTTCATGAATATAGAATGACGTATAAATTTCTAGCTATCAATATATTCAAAAAATGAAATCCACTATTATTTTGACAAGTCAAACATGTATGATGGTTCCACACCATTGATATTAACTATTGCTCGCATTTTTCTTTATAGCAGTCCATGCGGTAATAAACTCAATGTTGTTATGAAGTATGGAAGAGTAAATGGAGGACATCCTAGGATCTTCGTGAAAGTTGAAACAATGTGTTCCAACAAAATTTGATGTAAATCTTGGTTATAGGATTTCAAATAATATCTAATCAAAACCATTAAATCTTAATGAAGCATGGTATGAAGGTCACTGCCCATACAGGTTTGGTTGTAACATAACAAAAACCCTAGCCTAACAAACCAACTAAGAAAAACTCAAAACCCTTCAAGAGAAAACCTAACACGCTAACCCTAAAATCCATAATGAATTGCTTCTAAGAACTGAAGATACTATTCATCCTCATTCCTTATTTGAACAACAACATAAACAAGATTGTGTTGAAGATATGTGATTTGCAGATTTCAATTTGCATGTCAATGTTTTTCTTTTATGCTAAGAGGGATTTTAGTGGTAGACGCCTGCCATTAATGTTTACTTGTGTTGTTAAAATATCAAAAGTGTTTTGTATGGAAGGAAATGCATTAGCTAGAGCCCCATTTGAAGATTCAGTCTATTACCATTTATCTGGGGTGTAGAGAGAAATACAACATTCATATTCCTCTCCGTTGTGTTAAAACTTGTCCATAGTCATCTCTTGTTGTGGTCAACAAGAACATGAGTTTGGAGACATTGAAAAAAGTAAGAAATATGAATCTTCCAGCTACTTTTATAGCTCTTAGATGACTATGTTTGGAACCCTTTTTATACATCAAGGTATTTATGCTTCTTTTCCTCTGAAAGTAGTGCAACCACAATTAAACCTCAGCGACGCGTAGCTTTGCCATGGGATATATAACTAAATATAGTCATGTCTTTGTATTTACCTCTGCTTCTAGCTTCGTTGAGAGGTTATGCCCTTCCCCTCATGTTGCATTGCTCAACTGCTTCTCTCCCCACCCTGACGGGCATTAAATTGCTTCTTGGGTTATTTAACCAATGCCATTTCTCATAACTATTGCAATCAACAACTACTCTGGAAGGAGACATGTTTCATAAGTACATTGTTGTATCCAACAATTACCATGGCCAAAACCCTCAACCACTCTCTATCAAATCCAACTCTTTTTTGTAGCTAAGGTGTGCACCATTGTCTGAGGCATGCAATTGTGTAGAGGTGTAAGAAAGAGAGGACGTGTTGGAGATTCCACAACTACATTAAGACAACATGAAGGCATATAAGCTACCAGGTGCATTGTTCAAGGTATCTCGGTCTTTCATGCCTCCTGGCAGAGGGAAATAGTGTCATACTTGGTAGCTAAGAGGTGATATTCCCGAACGGAAATAAGTCTTCCAACACATAAAATACAATGTTTTGACATTTATTGAAAAACAAACCAATTTACATACACCCTTTTGTATCCTTCTATTAACATTTACCAAATTTTGACACACATTAAAAATTAAAAACTATAAACAAAAATGTGTATCTAAAATGACAATTATGATTATAATTAATTATATCCCTCATTTCCTCCCTTACTTTTATTCATTGGAAAATTATAACATCCTTACTTTTATTCATTGGAAAACTACAACCATCGAAATTGCTACAATAGTGGTACCCCAATTTTTTAAGTGAAATGTGTGTACATGGAAATGGTAATCGTTTTTACAACAATATTTTAAAATTTAAGATCGCAGAGGAAGAGTAGTGAATTTCTTCGATAGATATATGTTCTTTTTCCATTGTCGAGCGCACAACATAAGGAAATGATCACACAATAAACAAAACATCATCAACGAATCCGAATCCGAATCCAAACCATGAAAAGGGTTTTCCATGACAATTACATATTAAAAAAGGTGGTTGGTTAAACATTCTATTTTTTGGGTTTTTTGGTCGGAATCTGACGATGTAAATATGGACAAAATCGTTATTTTTTGTTGTTTAAATTACATTTATGAATGCATAAATGGATTCATCTTGCTGAAAAATCCCTGGAGCACTCTGATTATACAAACTTAGCCACTCAAATATACATATCCAACCATTCCTCACCAAATTTCAGGCATAATCAAACGAAAAAAATCACAAAAAAACAAAAAGTAAAACATTTAGTCTATACTTTTAAAAATATATTAAACCTGTGAGCTACATGACACATGTTGTTAGGATTGCAATGCGAACAAACACATTATAAAAACAAATTAATTGATGTGCTTTCCCTGGCCATGTTGATACATATTGTTTGAGGGAGAATAAAAAATGGCAGTCGCAGTTGAGTCACCACTAGCACAAGTAGAGGCTGTTTAAATATCACCATTAACAATTAAACTCCCATCACATTTCCCTATGGTTTGGAATATAAAATTTAAAAAATTTAGTTGGTGGCTCGATATTTTGGTCAAAACTTAAGTTTGTAAATAAAAGCAAATGAAGATGTTGCAAATGTAATGGTTATCTTGGAGGATACATGTTTGTTTTGATGATGTGATGCTATTGAAATTGTGACTTGGAGTTCTGGTTGTCTTGGACCTGCAAACAATTCGAATATGTATTGCATTCTCTTCACAACACTTCTAGCAATTATAGCATATCTAGTTGGTCAATAATCAGAGCATATCCCATTAGTGGGTTGTGTGTGCAGTTGGTATGTCCATCAACAATTCCTTGGATAGGATATTTTAAATTCTTGAGTGGGTATGTGATGCAGAGTTGTTAGTAGTATTTTGCAAAATATTTTTATTTTTCAAAGTAGTTTTTCTTTGAACGCAGGGACTTGTTGCTCTGCAACTACCCTTATTAATGATTCATCTTATTAATGATTCATATTATTAATGATTGAATTATTGTAACCCTATTATAACCCATAGCTACCATGGTGGAAGCACTCAATGTGTTTATTTTATGATGATTAATTTTTTTTGCACAGATACTTTACATGTTCCCATAACTATGATATCGTTGATAAGCTTTCTCTTCTAAGCTCATTAGTGTTGTATCCTTAGGAAAAATGAAAGAACAAAACTAATGGTACCCATTAGGAAATCCCTAAGAAAATGGATGCGAATAACATTAGGAAATCCCTAAGACAATGGATGCAAGACAATGAATAAAAGTATATAAAAACAAATCGACGAGGAATATAAATTTAACAAATGAATAAAAGTATAAAAAACAAAATTCGACAAGGAATATAAATTTTTCATTACCATGTTAGCTTAATTCTTTACAATTGTGATGTTATCATTTTAGTTTATTTAATTTAGCAATATTATGATGTAGTTTGTTTTTCAGTTGTAGTTTTTTTAGTATTGTTTTTTTCAGAATTGCTAAATGTTATGCGGGGTGGTGCTTTCTTAACGTTTCCCATTGGCAATGATGCAAAACTACCAATACATTTCCTATTACACCTTGAGAGGAATTCCACAGTTTCCTATTACCAAGGCATTTCCTATTACACCTTGAGGGGAATTGCGAATTATAGTCATTAGCATTAGTCAATGCATATAACATACAGGTGTTGAGGCAGTTTACACATAACCTTCTATGCCTATGTTCGAATTAGGTGTATAATAAGAACTCATGATTTATGATACTAAATACTTGTAACATACTCATAACAACTCCCCCATCGAATCATTTATAATGAATACAATAAA
>SNQJ01S0007057.1:0-53233 GCA_010110895.2 Picea sitchensis
GCCAACTCATCCTTCTAGAAGATTCCCTTCTAGAAGATTCGAGATATTTATCTTTTTCCCCTTTAAAATCATGTCCGCACCCTAACCATGAGTACAGTGCGAGAATTTCGCACCCCAGCTTAAGGTAGCTTGCGGGAAACAAGCATTCCCGCAGGTGAATATATAAACAACCTGCGAACATGTTTCAAAGTATGAATGTTGGAAGAAGACAACTATAACTTTTCTCAGGAAAGTGTTCTTGGTAAAGAGCTTGATTTTCCATAATCATGACATCATCATGACATCATCACAACGACCAAATTTGTGGATAACAAGGCCCATATTGTGGTTATCAACACAACTAGGGGTTGATTGAGGAAATTTTCAACATGGTTGGTGTTTCCCTTTTTGTACTTGATGTTTAACTAAAATTGTTGCAGGAATTTAAACCACTTCTGATGGAAACCATTCTATAACATTACTTGTGTCTACATGAATTGCAGAGGCTTGTGATTAGTGTGGATGATCGTAACCTTTCCTAGAATGTAATTCTTCCACTATTGAAATTCCTACAAAATGGAGTACATCTCTTTTTCATAGGTGGGGTATTCGTGAAAAACACCAGATAGTGTTTCACTATGATAGGCCATCAGATGTCCATGTTGAGTGAGGACTGCACCAATGGCATAATCTAAAGCATCTTTCTCAATCTTGAATGGTTGTTGTAGGTCTAGATGATCTGTAAATCCATTAACTTGATTGCAAATTATAAATGTGTGAATTAACTTAGTTCAATTTAAAAACTCATACACAAAAGAAATTGTTGAATTGAAGAAATACATAATAATAATAAATACAAACTGAACACAAGTTGATATTGGAGTTCACCCCTCCTGGGCTATGTCTCTAGGTCTGCTTCCAATGAGTGACTACTCCATTAATGATTTCAAAATTCTCAAATTACATCAAATGGTCTCCAACTTGCTCAAAAACCATCTTTGGCCTCTTTAGGAAGATTAGAATAGGCTTGGGAACAACTTTCCCTTTTCTTCCTAATCTCAAAAAGGCTCAGAAATGCTCCATTTTCCCACTTTACAACAAAAACCAACACTTAAAAATTGTTTGGGTTGAATCCTTACCCAAAACCCGCCCATAGTGTAATTGTAAAACATTGTATATATAATACAATAGGTTATAGGTTCAATCCACTATTGGAGAATCAGTGAAAATGTATGGGATGTATAATATACCAAATGTTACAAATTTAAAAATAAAATATATGGCTTGGATAAAAAAAAGCATAACTTGGCACAATTTTTTTTGCATGGGTTGTATGGGCATAGGTTGCAGAGACAAACCCACAAACCTCCACTTTTTGGCACATTTGTTATAACTGGTGACTTTAAATTCATAATCATTAGCTAACCATGTCAAGATTTACTAACGGTATAGTGGTAAGTTGTTTGGCTATTGGCGTATAGGTTAGAGGATCGATTCCTTCTACTGACCAGTCCACATTGATAAGGCCCTTTTGGGACAAATCAAGATGCCACATGGAGGCCTCTGATCGACCCACGTGACGACCACATCACTTCCCAGTCATTGCATACAACAACGCCACGTCAACCACAAATCACTACCATGTCACCCTGTCATACTTCCACTTAGACTACCACACCATCCTTTCATACTTCCATGTCAACGTCCATACAATGCCACCTATCCTTGTAGGTCAACATCCATATTCCAAGTCAATATGCCATGTCATCATCTATATGCCTAGTTAGCATGACATGTCACCATTTGTATGGTCTAGTCATCATGCCATGTCACATACATACAACCACATGTCTCATTTGTTCTGCCATGTGTAACAACTATACTGCCATGTGTCATGATGTGATGATTCCACATGTCACCCCTATTAATAATTTTTCTTTTTTTTCCAAAACTTCAGAACGCGATAACTTTCTCATACAACGTCCATTTCATCCCATTCAAGTTGTGTTGGAAAGATCTTGTCGAGCTCTTCGACATGGAGAAATTTTAATCATCATTTGAGAATGTTGGAACACTTTTAAAATTATAGGCTTAAATATTTATCCTATCCTTTCACTATAACTTAGAAGTTGTTTTCCAAAAAATAAATCTTTCTGCTTTTAATCCTTAAGATAGGGACAAGGTCTGTCGTCGATTGATTTTTTCCATCGGTCAAATGTTTCCCCTTTTAGTGAACGTTTTGGAGCCACCTGGTTGTTATAAATATCAAGCCTCTAGAGACTGCTTCAAATTTTCGAGTTTCAGAGTTTCTCGCTTCAGGCGTTTCATCATGTAGCAATTCCAAAGTCCCAATATTCGAAAAGTGTCTGAGGAATCCTAGTCACAATACATGTGCACCCCTCTAATATTTTATACATCATTACCGGTAGTGGCCTGTCAAAACGATAATAAACTTAATTTTGTCGACACACGAACAATAAAAACCTAAAATCTAAACTTCAATTAAAAATTAAATAATCGCTTCGCACACCTGAAGTTCAGATATTCGTCATTCTATGATATTATAAATTTACAAAGCCTGAACTCCTGAAATGCTTAAAAGTTAAGTAGAGTTAGTAAAAATATTAAAGACAATTAACAAATAATTAATCTCTGCATGATTTCATGTTTCAGAGATCATATCTTGAGCTATTATCGGATCTGACGTCCAAAAGCCTGAAAATAATTAAGGTTAAACATGACTAGTTAATGGGTTAAACATTATTATCTCATGTTAATCTTTCGCGGAGTCGTAATTCGGGTAAATTCAAATTTCATCTATGCAACCTCTCAATCGCGAACCACCAAACATTTATGCCATTAATAACGGCTCTACGGCAAGGATTTTGAATAAGATTGCAGATCACCACTTGGATTTTTCATTAAAGTTAACAAATACGTTGTTAGTAAAGGTATGCGTAAATTGATAATCTTAAGGTGAAAAATGTATTGAAGTTTGAATTCCATTTGCGTTTTCATAGAACAACAATCTTGAGAAAAATAAGAAGTTTACGCATTGTTTGTAACATGTAACAGAGTTATGAGCTCGTGATATCATGGCTCCAAGGAAAACGGCTAAATTGTTCGGTGAAAGCTCGAATCCGAACATAAAGGTCCTCTCAGACACTTCACCCATAACCATAGATACAATGAAAACCTAGACGCAAATATTTGATATTCTACAGTATGAATTGACCAACTTCCGAGATGATTCGGGTGATGAGGCGACTGAAACCCAGGCTATGAAATACAAATATGTTGCTAAATCAGAGTTGCGTAAAATAAAAACGCGGCCTAGGCTCATGTCTTATAATGATATGATTGGTTGGGCGCTAGAGAACATTGACCTCTCGACCAAGAGCATATACAACTCACAAAATGTTGCAATTGGATCCTTCTGACCAGATCATTTTCAGGTAATGTACAAATTATCCCCAGTTCCCAATTACATTTATAATTCCACTTTCCTAAGGGACTTCAACAAAAAAAAATGTGTGCAATATGGAAATAACTTACCTAAATTGATCAAGGATTGGTGCTCACGTTCTAAGAAATTTAGAGCAGACACCTATGGTGTAGATGTTGTTGCATCATTAAAATCTCACATGATGTATGTAGACATGATGTTATGTAGACCTTTTGGGAAGGAAAACTCTTATCATTCCTTATTGCAAAGGGTACCAATCATGCATACAATAGAAGAGGGGTATTCCTTCAATTGGGCCAAAATAGTATCGGACAATTTGGTCAAGGAAATCACTGAATATTAGTCATTGAAAACCAAAGGGAAACCTGCCCCATTTTACATGTCGGCATACATCATGGATGTCGTTATTTTTATGACGCCATTTTCTTTGATGGGTTGGAGTTGGACTCTGACCAATGCTAAACCAATACATTTCTATCACTCCAAGCTATGGGAGGATAAAGAAAAATATTTCTTCTATGTGGTGGTGCCAATGCATATTGCTATATACGGTTGCCCACCTCCCAGGATTTCAGACAAGACAATGGCCAACCTGGAAAAAATAGCAGATTGGTACATTGAGGAATATTTATCTTACATAAGGATTTTTGGATGTTTTGTTCCTCCGCATGCCTTACTAATGTTTCTACTAGATCGATTGGTGTGTCGAGAGGTAGCACATCAAACTGTGCTAGGAAGAATCAATAAAGAGCTAAAGGAAACATAGAAAATAGTGTGGCCCACCTTTCCTTTGTAGGTTGGTACTTTCTCACTGTTAGATTTTAGCCACTCAAAGGTAGAAGTCACGGACCTAGAGGACATTAAGCTTGTAAATATTGAATTCAAGAAACACAATCCCTAGAAGATCGTGGGAAATCACATGGCTCTTTACAATATAAAGATATACGAGCATGAAGATTCTCTGTAGGATGAGATATTTCGAGGAGCAAGATATTATTAATAAGTATTGAGGCAAGTCCGAACTCTGGCTCTAGACAAATTAGCCGAGTTCTATAATTTTCAAAGGCACTGAAGAAATGGTCTGCCTAAAGTCTTACAGGGAGAAGCCCCGACATCTCCAGCCACATTGGAAGTTGCGAACAAGAATTTAGAAACAGGAAGTTCCAGCGGATGAGACATTCAAAAAAAAATGGAGAAAACCAAGGTTTTGACACAAAAAACAAATAATGCATCATCAAATCCACCCGATGATCAAACTAAAGCTCAAGTTGAAGCTTTGATTAAAAAGGGGAAGGATGCATCGCTATCTACACCAGATAAGACAAATACTAATACATTACAACAACAATCATCCACCGAGATAGGTAGTCCTATCAAACCGGTCACACCTTTACAGTTCAATCGGGGAAGCCCAAATGCCAAAGTAATATTTATAGAATATCTTACTCCTATTTCGGTTGAAGAAATGACCCCTTCTGACTTATTCTTTAGCAATAAGAGGAGGGCTATATTAAAAAGAGAAACACACCAAAAGGAGGGTGCAACTATCAAGAGGCATAGAGTTCTATATGATGGACAAACCTTAGAGGAGGTAGAATTCGCTATGGAAGTGGCAGGCACATTGGGAGATTTTGTCACAACAAATCAATATTCAGTTGGGAATTTGAAACAACAACTCAAGAAGAAAGATCTATTGGTGAGAGAGTTGCAAAAAAAGATAAATACAATGGAACATAGTGTAAGAAATGAGACGAATAGGGGTTTTGAGCAGATTAGAGCCTATGACAGACAGGAAATTCAACAACTCAAAATCAGTCTTGATGAAATGCATAAAAATTCACATACAAGTAGAGAACTGGCCATTCAAAAGGGAGAGTTGGTCAAACAACTACAGGCTAAAATAAAATTTACTGAGAACATGGCAGTGGATATGGTGGTTTTCTAAGCCTAGGCATTGGAAGTACACAAGAAGTTGGAATCAACTCAACAAAACCTTTTAACTAAAGTAGGAGTTGTTGAAAATTATTATCGGGTGGTAGACCATTCTTTAAACAAAATTTACATAAAGGAGAGAGAGGCCATTGCAACTCAAGCTACATTCTAGGAGGTCGTTTTATCATCAACAAAGGACGAAGTAGACAGGATCTCTAGATTGTCTCTTTTGGAAAAAACTCGAGGTGATATAATACTAAAAACCTCGGAGGCCAATCTAGTTGAATGTAAAAGGTTAGCCAGGGAAGTGAAGAAGGCTTGTGAAGAAGCATTTTATTCACTCGAAAAAGACTCACTGGACATTGAAAGAGATAGTATTTTTGAAGCCCTGGGTCAAATTGATATAGCAAGAAATCAACTCAGTTCCAAGACAAGCATGGAAGAAGCCCGAGCCACAATCCAGAAATTGAAACAAATTGACATTATCCAGATTAAGAAGTGGATAGGCAATCCTAGTTTAAGACTATAGGCTATATCATCAGAAGTAAGGAAAATGCAAGACAATCTACCCCATATAGAAAAGAAGCTATATACTTTCAAGGAGAATGATATTACAGAACCTTCTAGATTAGTGGTACAGTTCGTAGGTAGGTGTGTTTAGTGTATTGAACAAGGGAAATCCAACACATCTAGAAACAAATAATACAATGTGTGCATACCGTTTACACAGGCCATGATTAGAGGCCAATTGTTTCTGAGCTGGAGGAAAAGAAGAAGAAACGTCTCTGCCAGCAGGCGAAGAGACAAAGAAGATGCAAATGAAACTCGTCGAATTATATATATTGTAATATTTACTGTTTTTGAATTATGAGAATTCCAATCACTTAGGGTTGAGAACATTTTTGTATAAATACATAGTTTGAAGACCTAACAAACACTGCTTCTTGTCAGATTTAATAGAGAAAACTCTCATTTTGTGATAATTGATACAAGTGCAGACTGAGATTCCAACCTTTGTGTAGTTTGAATTATGTGTTTCTCCTGTATCTCATTTTTCTAGCTTCTCTTTATGTCATTCCTTGATAAGTGAGTGGTTGCAATTTAGTACTACTACTAATTTAGTCACATTTATCAGTTATTTGATAAGCAAGCAATTTTTCCTCAGTATTTTCTATAAGTAAATACAAGGCCTACGAGCTACTTGGATTATTTTATCTTATATCCTTTCAAGGGTCTGTTATGTATTTTCTTCTACTATAAACAAGGTAAGATTCATCTTCTATTGATGCCTCATTTTGTTTAACAGTTTTGTAAGTTTCTCCCACATCATTTGATTTTATAAATTGACTCAGACGAAAAAATATGGCCTCGGTCCTATCCTGTCATTAATTTCATTTGAGGATTAATTCTTATATAACTAACAGAAGAAAAAACACCTTTCAAAAATTTCCTTTATATTCATGATTCCTGACATTATCCTTTGAGCCTTAAGTGTAATCTCAGGAACAACAGAGAACATCAAATTTTTAGTCACAAGATCCACCTAGATCACTAGAATAATAAGGACTAGTGTTGAGAAGAGGCAGGATTTCAAATCCTCAAATGCTTTCTGTTCTGACACAACCCAAACAAACTTGGCCTTAGCTCCACCCTTGGTCACCTATCTTAGGGCCCAAGCGAGATGAGAGAAAAACAACAAAAACTTGTGGTAGAAGTTAGTGAGGACCTTAATTAGTGTATTAGGGGTCGACCAATCATGAATGACTAGGATATTGGTTATATCCACACACACACCCTAGTCATACCCAATGTATCCTAGATATTGAGTTATTTTCATACTGAAGGAACACTTCTCCAAATTGGCGTATAACTTGTGTTGTCGCAGGGTGCCTAAGACCTGTTGAATATGCTTCAAATGTTCCTCCTAGGTTTTTCTAAATATTAGGATGTGATCTAGATATACGACCACAAAGGATTTTGTGAATGGTTGTTGCTAGTACTAGAAGTCTCACCTAGAATGTTGTAGTTGTGAGCCTAATACCCATCATAAACTTGTAGTCTTGTTAAAGATAATAATGTGTTTCAATGTGTAGCGAATGGGTGAGAAACTCAGTTTAAAAAATCAACACAAAACCTCCATAAAATATACACTAGTAATCAAGGCTTGAATAGTCTCAGACCAACATTTAGAATATCAAATAGAAATATGGAAGACTTAGAAGAAAATGTGAAATACATGCATTAGGTTACATCAGGCAATTATGAAACACAGATCGTAGAAATATCATCAAATAGGAACCTACTAATCAACAAGAGAGCACTTTGATAACACTTCCACTGATAACAAACAATAAGTCATTCACTACATTAAGGAACAAGCACTAGGATGAACCCTTCATCAATAGATAGCATCAAAGTGAGATTGAAACACAAATGTTACAGTAGAAGAAGAAAATCATCATTAACTATTCAATATTCTTAAGTCTGATACATACAATTTGGAAACTTTATTACAACTGAATGTAAGGATATAAGTCCTAATATACCACCATTCAAACCCTATAATGGAGTTACATCACAATTTTTATAGAAAAATACATTCAAATATTTTCTTAGAACTCTCCACCGAGATCCTACATAGGATCTGGTTCCTAAGAGAGGCAGGGAAATGGGTAATCAACAAAAAATATAACACAATGCTATATTACATGAATCTTTTGGTAGCATTGAATGCAACTGCAACCAACTTGTTGCATGTATCTTAACTGAAGCTAGATCTTAGGGGTAGGTGTCCCTTGATGTACAACCGATTATTGAGGAGTTATCCAAACCTTATCTGACAACTGGCAGCCTTCAACAACTCAAAATCCACGCAATGGTCAAGTTTGCAGTAAGTGCGATGCAAACTGTCTCAAAATAAACAGTTTGCAGAACCTTCAACAACACACACTGCAAAATTTCCCGTAGGTGTTGCTTTTCCCTCAGAACGTGTCATTTGATATCAAAACTGTACAAAATACCTTCAACCTGCTACAACCTTATAAATCATAAATTAACTTGCAAAAAGGCATATGAGTATGATAATATTAGCCTAACATGAAGTCATTAATGAGGGTTATAAGCCTGCAAATAAAATACATCATGGAAAAAAGTTTATGTTGATGTATAAATGATGCCTCATCTCCTTCTTCTAGTGTCCACTCGTGTCAACATGTCCAAGTTCTATTTTTCATTTTTTTCCCTCAACTGTTGCACTTCCTCCTTCAACTTCCTTTTTTTGGTTGGATGGTATCTATTCATCCTATACACGTTATTCATTTTCCTATGCAGATATATGGATCTCTTAACCCAATGTTTTTTGTTTTAATAGTTTCTTCACCCATATCTATAGGTCTCTTAAGTTGAATCTTGACATGGCAATTTTCTTTCTTCAATTGTTCATTCTTATCCCTTGCCTCTTTCAATTGTTTCTTGAGCCTTTTAAAAGTGGGATCGATCTCATCAGAAGGAGACTTGATCTCAATGATATATATATTTTCTTTTTAAGAGGCTTAGTTTTGTCTGTTGGCCGAGAAGACACTCTGGATGTACCTTCTTCTACAAATACATGTTACTTTGTTGTTGATCTAGTGAAAGGTCTTCTAGGCTTGATAGCTTCTACAACAACAAGTGAAGAAAATACAAGATTATTTCCCTTTAGAATCTTTTCTTTACTAGAGGATGTCCCCATAGGTGTAGGATCTGCCACATGAGAAGTGTCTTCATCAGGAGGTTGTGAAGGACCTTCAACTATCTTATCATTAAACTGAATGGAATTATCCCTTTTGGTCATCTTACTCTTTTTACTTGATTCTGAGTGCATAGTCTTCTTAGTAGGAATAAGTGTTTGTCTCTTTGACTGTGGTGTATGAGCAACTTCTGGCTGAAATCTTGATGCAGCTAGGAAATAATCCCAAGCAATATTGGCATTCTTCAACTCTTCCATTACTAGCATTTTTATCATACCATAATGAAAAAATGGGTATCCACCCACTTAGATTTAGCTTGGACTCTATCTGACATCTTCCCAATACTTCTGAACAAATAAAAGGGTAGGTTCATGGACTCTTTCCCAATAAACTACAGTAACAATCTAATATGGTATTGATAGATGATATTGAACCTACCTTCACAAGTAAAATACCTCTGAATAAATCTAAGAATTTTGTGAAAATACTCCAGCATATGATTTCTTGGCACTCCTTCGATAGGTTATCTCCTTGATATTCATGTTTTAGGAACTCCTTAGAAAATGTAGACTTCAAGGACATGGCCTTAAACCATCTTTCTCCATGATCAAGTATATTTGTGGCTGTAGAAATAGACTGCTCTGAAACCTCAAACTCCAATGCACCCACTTTAGTCTTTATCCCATCGAAATTTAGTGCAAACTTCTTGGAAACCTCTGGATGTCCTCTTTGCATTTTCTCACAAAAAAATAGGCAGCCCACTCTCTGAAATGCTTCTGTGAAAATTGGGTATGATTTAATAAAATGCAGGTCATGGGGCTCATCCCTAACAATTTCTCCTCCTTTATGAAGCTTCTTACCTTTCTAATTGTCCATGATAGTTGATTTAACACACTTCCCCTTCTAATAACAGTTTCTATCAGATTATATGATGTAAACTAGTAAATTTAGGGTTTATGGTTTGATTTTGCATGGTTTAGGGTTTGCTGATAAAAGTATTCATGCAAAAGGAACACTGCAAGAATGAAAAATATTGCAACTAGGAGATGAGAGGAGAAAATGACAACCCTAAACTAGATGAGACTCCAATCAGGAAAAAACTCAGGGCAATTGTGTAAGACATAGAATTCGCAACACGATTTCTCAATTTGCAGTGCACAGATGAACTTTGCAGCAAATGAATTTTCTCTAGGTTTTTTATCAGAAGAGTTTGTAAAGTGACAGGTCTGAAAGGAAAAACGATTTTGAAAGAGATGATATTTCAAAACTTCAGTGAAAATAAAGTCAACGATGTTTTTATCAAATGAGAAAATAGATGGTTCATAGTGCATTCAGTTTGCAACACATACAATGAATTCATTCCGTAGCACTAACAATAATTCGTAGCAGATAGGATCATGGATGTAAGAAACAACTGCAATTGATATTTTTGGTATGAAAACAAGGAACTTGGGTATCCATAAAATCTTAAGATACAAGGACTGTAGAAGATGACTAGGTAAAATAATTTTGCAGCACAAATGATATGAAACAATTTGCAGTGAGCAAAAAATTTAGTAGCAATTAGGGTTTGATGGTAATCGATCTTCAGTTAGTGAAATTGAACATTTAAGCAGAGTACCTAGTATATATAAATCTCACCCGTTATTGCATAAACCAAACTGACAGTTCTTGGAAGCATTTGATCCGCCTTCAACTGCTACAGGAAATTCGTAGCGCCGCAATTTAAACCAGTTTGCAGTGCACTTTTTTCAAAATGATAAACCTGCTTATGAAATCGACTTGAAGAAAAGTGATGAATAGATGGTGCTAAAACAATAAAATACCAATTGCCACGTTTCCAAAACATGATGGTGTGTGATTAGTGCATGATGTAATTTTCTTGATCCATTGTGAAATTTCAGGAGATTTTGTAGCAGGTTGAATTGACATATGACTTTAACCCCAAACAATTAGATATGACATGAAAACCATTTGTATACATTTTTGAGAGACAACAATTTATAATGATGACAATTAAACTGAAAGGTATTAAAATACTTTCCCTTTCTTTTTTAATGATAAGAACCACTATCATGACACCAAGACTCTCACATGGACTATGATCAATTTTCTTGACTCGTGAGACAATCAAAACATGATTTGTTGACATAAGACATGACTCAAAAAAAATAATAAATTTACCCTATGACTTAAACCTAGAAGCTTAATTTTTTTTACCCCTATACATACTATATGGTAACAATCATAATATATCATCCATAATCTACATGAATGTGGTCTGGGCATTAGTTAAGCTGAAATTCATGACCAACCACTTGAAGAGGACTTCTTTAGACTTGAAGGTTGTATTCCATACATCAATTTACTCAAATGACACCTGGTGGTAGCTTTAATTTAGATCAATCTTACTGAAACATTTGGCACCCTTTAGCTGATCTAGAAGATCATCAATCTGGGGGATTGGGTATCACTTCTTGACCGTGATCTTGTTTAGGGGTATATATTGAATACACAGTCTACATGTCATGTCCTTGTTCTGTACCATAACAATTAGGATCCCGCAAGGTGAGGATATTGGTTTAATGTGGCCCTTCAAAATTAGCTCTTGGATATGGCGTTCAATTTCTTCATTCTACAAAATATAGCTAACTTAGATTCTATTAATGAATGGAATACAAAAGACTATAAAATGAAAAGAATACAAACTAGCTAGAATGGTGGTAGCTTATCCCTAAAGAGAGACATGTGTAGGTTATGCTCATTTGAAAGAAGATGATTACAAAGAGGTCAAAAATGCGTTTTAACATAAATAATCAATGAGAAAACCCTAAACATCCAAAAACCTAACCCTAGAAGATGAAACACCAAAAGGTTTGTGGGCCCCGATATGGTTAGTTGATACATAAACTTCTTGAGGTTGTTACTTTTGCATATGATCTTTGTTTGGGGTGATCGGTAGCCCGTTGGAAAGGTCTAGATGAGAAGTACACATTCTGAGTATCCCAATACATGCCTTCATAATCTATTGGGTTCTTCCATGTCAAAAAAACTTTGTCTAGGGCCTCAAAATGACCCTGAAAGTTTGGAACCCAAAACAATTTAGAAACCAAGATGTGGAACCATTATGAAATAGTGGAACATGTGAGTGGCCACCAATATCCACCTAGATCATGATGGGTGACTCAAAGTTGGTCATTGAATGGGCATAAAAAATACCTTTAGTGGTGGATGTGCATTTTGGCCCTCTTCTCTAGGATATTCTAGTCTGATTTCAGTCCTTTGAATGACTCTCCTTCAGACACATCTATTGGGATCTTAATGGAAAATCTAGCGAGAGATCAAAGGAATCCTTATCTCTCCATGTTGGGGGTGTTGGTTTATACAAATTTATAGATGGGGAGGAGATTGGGTCTAAGGAATTTCAGTTTTAATATGTTTTCCAAAACTTCTATTGGACTATTTATTTTTTATGTAAATAAAGGAAGGATTATACCTTTAGATGAAAGTATGGGACGATGGTCATGCTTGGTTAGGATATGTTGTATTCGTTTTGTTAAGAAAGTAAAGATGCTAAATGTTATCTAGGAAGAGGGGATTTTTTTTGTTTGGTTTGGATGGGTTATGAAGCCATGTCGAGTCCTTTTTTGATAACAACATTTATATTTATCCCTTATGAATATAAATATTTTTTTTTCTCTAGGAAAAAAAGATATATCAAAATATAAATAGATATGATGGACTATGTAATGATATATTAACGAAAAAATTATTTAAAAAAAAAACATTCTTATTTAAATAAATAATGATAAAACTTTGATAAGAGTGTAAACCAAATTTATGTTTAGTTATTTTCTATTTATGGTATTTAAATTTTTTATTTTATTAAAAAATATTTTTATTTAAATAAATAAAGATAAAACTTTGATTAAGAACCTAAACCAAATTCATATTTTTATGTTTAAAAATGTTTCATTTCATAAAATAAATTAATGATATAATATTTTTGGATGTAATAATTCTATAAGTTTTATTCATAAAATAAATTAGTGGTAGAATATTTTTGGATGTAATAATTCTATAGCTAGAGTGTTTTAGTTCGTGTTATAATTTTAAAAAAATGATATATTTAATGTCATAAAGTGAATATATAATTAAGTAAGGTGTACATATAATTCAAGTAAAAATATTTAACTATGTATAGATTATAATAATAATTAAGTAAGGTGTACATATAATTCAAGTAAAAATATTTAATTATGTATAGATTATAATCTATTGTAATATAAATTTAATTGGAAATAAGATTAATTATTGAAAGAATTTGTAATCTTTTGATTTATTATTGAGTAAAATAATTTTTTTATTATTAAAATTATAATTTTAGATTAATAAAATTGTTATTTTTAATACATAAATAAATTTATCATTTTAAAATATTTTTTTAGTATATGATATATGTAATTTTTATTACCCAATTTTAAATTAAAATTATGATAGGGAAAAAAAATCATAAAATTAAAAAAAAAATCATTAAATTTAATCCAAAAAATAGAAAATTCATAAAACAATTAGAGTATGACTTTTATTTGTGTATTATGTGAAATGATTTTATATTTGAATAACAAACTCTTCACACAATTTTATTAATAGTTTCACTTGCCATTGCCACACAATTTTATTCGTAATTCCACTTATCATACATTGAATTGAAGAACCACATAAATGATAGATTAAGATTTCATATCCAATTAGCAAACTCTTCACACAATTTTATTAGTAGTTCCACATGTCATTGCTAGCTCACCGCAACTACCTTTAAAGTTTCAAGCCTTATACTTTGAATAAAAAAAACCACATAAATGATAGATTATGATTTCACATTTGGTTGAAAAACTCTTCACACAATTTTATTAATAGTTCCACATACCATTGCCACACACTTTTATTAGTAGTTCCATATGACAAACATTCAATTAGAGAAACCACATAAAATGATAGATGAGGATTTAACCACATAAATGATATGACAAACATTCAATTAGAGAAACCACATAAATGATAGATGAGGATTTAACATCTAGTTAACAAACTCTTCACTCAATTTTATTAATATCTGCACATGCCATTGACACTCAATTTTATTATTAGTTCCACATGTCATACTTTAAATCAAAGAAACCACTTAAATGATAATAGTAGTTCCACATGCCAAACATTCAATTAGAGAAACCGCATAAATGATAGATGAGGATTTAACATCTAGTTAACAAACTCTTCACACTATTTTATTAATAATTCCACATGTCATTGCCACACAATTTTATTAATAGTTACACATGCCATTGTCAACTCCCCACACAACTTTATTAAAAGTTTCAACTATCATACTTAGAGTCATAGAAATTACATAAATGATGGATTAATAAATTAGATGTTCAAAATTAATTAAACCAATTTGACAATTTTATTAATAGTTACACATGCCATTGTCAACTCCCCACACAACTTTATTAAAAGTTTCAACTATCATACTTAGAGTCATAGAAATTACATAAATGATAGATTAATAAATTAGATGTTCAAAATTAATTAAACCAATTTAAGTTATGTATTAATAATCAAAATTTACTAAACCTAAATATATATTTTATAAATAGCGATCAAATTTGACCACTTACTATATAAACATTAAATCTAAATACTATATAATTTTAAACCATAAAGATCTCATTATATACTAAATTAATGTTTAAAAACAATAGTAATTGATAAGTTCATCATATTCTAAATTAATATTTAAAAACAACATTAATTGATAAGTTCATCATATCTTATAAATCCCATTTGTGATATTTATTTGATGTTACTTCATTAACCAAAGCAATATTTTCGGGGATATTTTCAGCGATATAAAATGATTGTTGGATCTACATATTTGAGTGGTTATTTCTATATAACTCAGGTACCCCATATGTTTTCAACATGGTGAATCCATTTCCGCATTCCAAAATGCAATTTAAACACCCAAAAATTGGGATTTCTACAGATTTAAGTCGTCGAATTCTAACAAAAAAAAACAAAATGTAGAACAGTTAAACAACACCATTATTAATATTTTCATGTTGCATGTAGAGTCCCCACACACAACTTCAATAATTATTTCACATACCCATACTATTTCTCTTGTCCTACTTTGACCTAGAGGAATGTTAACTAATTAAAGCTTAACAATTTTAAAGACTTAAAGAAAAGATTATGCCATTACCACTTACAAAAATCACATAAATGATATATTAAGTGATTAAAGTTGTTATAACTTGATTATTTATAAACATTAAGTTTAATTTAATGATAAGAATTGATTATGCTAATTTAATATTTAAAGTTTAATTAAATTTATATATAATAGAATTTTAAAGAAAAAGACAATTGTTATCTTTATTTGTAGAAAATTCAAAACCATCACTTTTTTATACATTTTTCATCTATAACACCACTTATTCTTACATTTTTCATTTATATTTATAAAATAATTTTAAAATGTGATGAAATAAAAGGAGAGATTAATAATACATAAATCACATTTTTCATCTATAACACCACTCCTTACATTTTTCATCTACATTTATAAAATAATTTAAAAATAAGATGAACTAAAAGGAGAGATTAATAATACATGAAAGATTAATAATACAAAAATCATAAATTACTAAAAAACTAAATTCATTTTTTATTATTTAAACTAATAATTTTATCAATATAAATTACAATTTAAATAAAAATTATATAACTAAATTCCAAAAACTACGAATTAAAAAGAAAATAAAAAATATATAATATTTGACTTTCTTCTACCTTTATTATACATACATCTATAAAAATTTATATCGATCTATAATATTTACTTGGAACTCTTGAAAACTTTTACTAACTTCCCATGTTCACCCATATTATGCATTGATCTATAAAATTTACTTAAAACTCTTGAAAACTTTTACTAACTTCCCATGTTCACCCAATGCACAACTTGGGCACATGATACTTCCTCAAAATATCTTGAACTGTGAGACTACATTGACGAACTTGGATCAGGACAACTTTGAGCACATAATACTTCCTTAGAAAGAATTTGTATTGTCAAAGTAGGTTGGAGAACATGTGAGATGTTTCCACCTAAGTGTGTAGTGCGAAGCCTGATTGATGAGTGGTTTGGATCTAATGGTGTGGATCTACAAAAGAGATCAATAAATTCATTTGGATCTACGTTTGATACCTCTAGTGACCAAGCAACTGTGAATGTTTTTCCGCAAAAGTTGTCAAGTGAATCTCCCTAGGAGAAAAGACCAACAACTACTGAACTATGTTTTCTATCCAAGACAAATGCAGATAACATGATTTCTATTGCAGACAGTGCAGTCATTCCCTTGCTAGTTAATATTTTGTCCACACCCTATGCTACAACATAAGAGCATGTTGTGACAACTCTTCTTAACTTTTCCATCTCTAGAAGCAACACATGTGCAAAGTCTTGGCTGGGGAATTGGTCCCATTGTTGAGGTTCTGAAAAATGGTAGCATGGAAGGAAGAGAAAATGTTGCAACAACTCTCTTTAGCTTGTCAGTTGTTGATGAAAACAAGATAACTATTGGTTCATATGGTGCAATACTTTCTTTGGTTGGATTTCTTTGTAAGGGTAGCAAGAGAGGTAAAAAGGTTGCTACTACAACACTCTTCAATTTATCAATCTATCGAGATTAAAAAAAAGGGCTGTGAGCATTGGTGTCGTATCCCCTTTGATACAATTGTTGGTAGATCCCAGTGCAAGGATGGTTGATAAAGTCCTTGTTGTACAATGGTAATTCTTGCAGGCCATGCTAAGGGAAAAATAGCCATCGACAATGCTGAGGAAATCCCGATATTGGTGGATTTAATCAGAATTGGTTCACCTTGAAACAAGGAAAATGAAGTTGTTGTCTTGCTTTTATTGTGTAGAAGGTATCTAGGGAATCTTGTTGCAGCTTGAGAACTTGGAGCTTATGAACCTTTGTCAGATATGACCCAGAATGACACTGAAAGAGATAAGCACAAGGCTAGTTCATTACTAGAGAACATGAGCGAGCCAAAGGCACTTCGACGTAATTAAGTACAATTATCGAAACACCCCAGAAATTGATCTTGTGCTTTTGTGTTTTTTTTTTGCAATTGTAATGAATCTCGGATCTACAACACACATGTAAACTGTGCACAACGCAGTGACAAAGACATAAAACTTTGTCATTGAACACTCAGTACTTACTGTGCAGTGCACAGACTACACGAGTTACTTTGTGCTATAAAATGCTTAATGAAAAATTTTTAGATGCAAAAATAACATGGTGTTATACTTAGCAAATAAAATTATAAATACACATGAGTATGGAAACACTCAAAATAGTTGATATCTATTAAGAACTTCGACATTTCTTCTTCACGACTATGTTCTCTCTACCTCTCTGCATGTGTATATATAAACTTACTACAGACTCCGACATATAAAGAATATGACTAAGACTTCTTATAGAAGATAATTGACTTAACAATAAATACACAAATAAATTTGGCTGACTCTTACCTACTTAAATCGACTCGAGAAAGATTAAGATTGACTCCATTTAATAACTCCCCTACTTGCCGATTGATAAAAAATGATCTTGAGTAAATGTGGGACTTTGTATTTGCAGAATGACTGAAAATATTACTGAATGATTCATTGACAAATCGATGAAGACATAAATCTCACCCATTTGTAATTACTATTTCCAACACTCCCCCTTAATTATAAGTAGGTGGGATTACAAAAACAATTTACATAAAAAACTCGAATTGACATTTACAATCACTCTTCTTTACTGCGTAGATGCTGAAATACATCTCTTGCTAAATCCTTTGTAAAAATAAATGTGACTTGTTCTTTTGACCTGCAAAACTCTAAACAGATTTCTTTGTTATTCACTAATTCTCTGATAAAATGATACCTTGTATCAATATTCTTGGTTTTCTTGTGAAACACATGATTCTTTGACAACATGATGGTTGAAGTGTTCTCACAAAATACTGTCGTTGGTTCATTTTGTTCCTGCAACAAATCCTTTAACATTCTTCTCACCCCAATTTCTTGACAAGTTGTGCTTGTAGTTGCGATGTACTCTTCATCTGCTGAAGAAAGAGTCACTATGGGATGCTTCCCTAATTCCCATGATACAATACCTGTTCCAAAATGAAATGTGTACCCAAAGGTACTTTTCCTGTCATATATTCTACCTCCACAATCACTGTCAGTCTATCCAATGAGTCTCAAATCTTATTAAGTAGAATACATAATGGCAAAATATTTTGTTCCATTCACATATCTCATAATTTGTTTTCCTACCTTCCAATGTGATTCTTTTGGAGTTTCCATGAACCTTGAAATTAGGCTCACCCCATACATAATATCATCCCTTATTGTTGTTAGATACATAAGACTACCTACCAATCTTTTAAACAGGGTGGAATCCACCTTGGACCCTTTATGTTCCTTTCTTAACTTCAATCATGTTATGACAGGTGTTGGGGCTGCTTTGGAATTTATCATATTGAATATTTTAAAAATTTCATACACATACTTATATTGTGAGATAAATATACCATATTTGGACTGGTGAACTTCTATTCCCATAAAATATCTCATATACCCCAAATCCATCATTTCAAATTCATCCTTCATGACTGACTTAAATTGTTCTATGCCAAAATCACATGTAAATATTAAATCATCTACATATAAAGAAGCAATTAACATGTTACCTTTCTTATTTGCTTTGATGTACAATGTTTGCTCACTTTCACTTCTCTAAAATCCATTCTTTGTAAGATAGGAATCTATCTGATTGTACCAGGCTCTGAGAGCTTGTTTTAACCCATACAGTTCCTTCTTCAATATACACACTTTGTTTTCTTTTCTTCGAAATTCACATCCTTGTGGTTGTTCCACGCACACTTATTCTTCTAAGTTTCCATTTAAAATTGTTGACTTTACATCCATTTGGTAAATTGACCACTTTTTCTGTGTGGCAGTGGCTAACACAGTTATGACTATGTCCATGCGCGCAACTGGTGCAAAAGTTTAACTGAAATCAATTCCAGGTTACTGCGTTAAAACTCTTGCAACTAACCTTGACTTGTGCTTTTGAACGTTTTCTTCTACATCTTTCTTGGTTTTATAAATCCACTTCACACTTATCACATCCTTGTCTTCAGGTATATCTACCAATTTCCATGTCTGATTTTTCTCTATGCATCTGATTTCTTCATCCATGGCTTGTTCCCTTATATCATCTTTGACAACTTCTTCAAATGTTACTTGATCATCTATTTGTGAAAACAGAGGAAAAACTGAAAATGAATTTGTTGTGTGCTCATTATATATGTCTCACATACTTCTTGTCTTCCTTGGTAACAAACTTGCCAATGTTGGACCTGGGGATGTAGAACTACTTGGAGTGCTTACTAGAGTTTGTTGCGCTCTAGGTGTAGACTACACACTTACTGATCTTACTCGAGTATTCCGCGTTGTAATATGTATCGCAGTGCCAAGTGTAGGAGGGAATGTCACTAACTTGTACAAGGTGTTTGAGACACCTCTTCTTCTTCTATGTGATCATGTTCAATGATCTTGACTATATTTTCTATGCTTCCATTGCATGCTTCATTCTCCCCAAATTGAACATCACGACTGATTATGAATTTTATTGCGAGAGGATCATACAACTTGTATTCTTTTGTATCTTTAGAATACCCCAAAAATATACATTTATGTCCTTTGTTGTCAAGCTTCTTTCTCATCTCATATCGAACATGTGCGTATGTGACACAACCAACAAATTTTAAGTGTGCCACATTATGCTTCATACCTGCCCAAGGTTCTAGAGGAACTATGTTCTTCACACTCTTTGTTGGAGATATTTTGTTAGAGATATGTTCATGATGTATACTGCAGTTGCTACTGCTTTAGCCCAATAATCATTTGACAAATGTTTGGGTGCCAACATACTGTGTGCCATTTCCACAATGGTTTTGTTCTTTATTTCTGTGATACCATCCTGTAGTGGTGTATATGGGGCGATGAATTTATCTTAGATGCCATGAAATTTACAAAAATTTTGAAACTCTCTTGAAAAGTATTCTCCTCCTCTGTCAGTTCTTAGACACTTGATGTAATAACCACTCTGCTTCTCCATAAGTGATTTGAACTGTTGAAAATAACCCAATGTGTGAGATTTATGTTTTAAGAAATAAATCCATGTCTTGAAAAATCATCAATGAATGTCATAAAATTAGTTCTTCCTCCTATAGATGGTTTTTTCATTGGTCCAAAAATATCTGAATGTATAGTTTCTATTGGATCTTTTTCTCTATATGAATTGCCAACTCGAAATGATTCTCTATGTTGTTTTCCAGAAATTCAGCCTTCACATATTCTTTCTGGTTTTTCATTGAATGGAAAACCTTTTACAATATCCTTTGTGTGTAGAAGCTTCAGACCTCCAAA
Organism: Picea sitchensis; assembly: GCA_010110895.2. Lineage (NCBI taxonomy): Eukaryota > Viridiplantae > Streptophyta > Pinopsida > Pinales > Pinaceae > Picea > Picea sitchensis. The sequence goes on from SNQJ01S0007057.1 coordinate 20,678, forward strand.
GTTTAAATTTCCAAATATGAAATCCCATAGCCAGGAATCATCCTATACTTCAGATTTGAATGTTTCCTACATCTTTGTGCCACTTTATTCTTTCTTGATATTACATACATTATTTTCTTCATTGGTACTGCGTAATTTTTGTTGTAAATGCAATGCCTAATTGTGTATCTTTTACTTTACCAACAACTAGCATTGTATTCCTCTTCTTGGATGACTTCAATGTCAATGGGAAATTTTTGTTACTTGTCATCTGAATTCTTGCAATAAGTTGATTGCTTGGATATTTTTCCATAATAACACAATGATTATCTTCCATATAGATTCTATATCCTTTCTGTAACAATTGTCCTATGCTCATCAGATTATGCTTCATACCAGAAACATAATATACATCAGGCATGACTTTTTGTTCTCCTTGTTTACTTAAAATGTTTCTACTGCCATTGCCTGAGACAATGACTTGGATGTCTGTTCCATGTGTAACCTCGGTTCGGACTGACTTATCCTAACTAGAAAACAATTCTATGTTTCTTGTCATGTGATTACTGCATCTTGAATCTAGATAGCATATGTCACATGGACTTTCTTAAGCAACATTGCATTCAACTGGTGATACTATAGGTATTTCTTCAAACGCGCACCATAAACATAGGAATAGAGGTACTATTTGCACTGTGTGATTGATCTTGACCTTGCTTGTTCTGATTATACTGTCTTTTTCTGCACTCATATGCATAATTTCCATACTTTTTACACTAATGACACTCAATCTTTGATTTATCAATTCTCTAACTACTTGGCTGATGATATTTGGGTTTTGACCTCTTCCGCTAGTGTTTCCAGGACTGCTATTCCGTCCACCTCTAGAAGAAATTCTTCCTTTTCCTTTAGAGATAGCTCTCCCCCTTCCTCTCACATAACTTATAGATGATTGCGCAGAAAATTCATTCTCTAATGACATATTTGACCTATTCAATTTTTGTTCACGATTAATGAGGGAAGCTTGCAGTTCATCTATACTAAACTGACTCAGGTCTTTGTTCTCTTCTAGAGTCACAACAAGGGTATCAAATTTAGGAGGAATAATACTAAGTAACTTTTCAACAACTTTTCTTTCTATGGTTTCTCCATTAGAGTGAATTTGATTTATCAGGCCAATAACATGGGTGTAAAATGAATCTACTGAATCTGTGTCTTTCATTGATAGAGTTTCAAAATCTCTTCTAAGAATTTGTAGTTTTGAAGTCTTGACTTTGTCCATACCTTGACAAGATGTTTGTAATATGTCCCATGCCTCCTTGGCTTGCTTTGTTGATGCAACTCTTGGGAGTATGCTCTCATGCATGGCTTGATGTATGCAAAACATCGTCTTTCCATCCTTCTTCCTTTAATATTTCAAAACATCCTTCTCAACTTTTGTGAGTGCATTATATGTTGCCTGGTCTCTTGGTTCCACATATCCATTTTTTACTATATCCCATACATATTGACCTCAGAACAATGCCTTCATGGTCAAATACCATAACTCATAATTCTTTCCTGTAAAAGTGGGAGGTTGCAGATTTAAAGTAGAAGCCATATTTCACCTTATGATAGAGTTGTTGCTCTGATAAACTTTCCCCGATCAACCTGTTATGATAAAATTGTTCTAATAAACTTGTTTTGATCAACCTAAGATGATACCATGATCCAGGTGGATCTTGGTGGAAGCCCACCTTGTCCAACTGGGTCAAAACAAGTTTTTGGCAACTTATTATTTTTAGCAGTGTTTTGGTTCCTTAAATTTTGGGGCCTAAATAACACTTTTTCATTATCAGGCACCTCAATGATAGCCAGAGTCTCTTATTTATCCCCATAAATGAATTTCCTCATCAATACCTTTCCAATCAGCTAGCATGCACTCAAAACGAAGATCGTATGCAAAAATTATGACCCCAGGAAGTTGATGTACTAACTTACCCCAACATGGCCCACATGACTTTTGAGGCTTCATCTCCTAGGGTTAGGATTTTGGATGTCTAGGGTTTTTTCATTCTTGTTTATTGTAAAAATGCCTTTAGAGCCTCATTGTACTCATCTTCTTGCAAATGAGCATAGTTGTCACATCTCTTCTTAGAGATAAGCTACCACCATTCTAGCAAGCTTGGTTCACTTTGCATTTTACAGTTTTCAACATATTTCTTATTTAATAGAAACCAAGTTTTACTGTATCTCTGTTATTTTTCACTATTTCTTTGTGTTAATATTATAAATCTGTGGTTTCATTTCGTTTCGCTCATAAATCTGGATCAGTGTTATCAGAGAAGTCTGCTTGGCAATTTTTTAATGCATGTCCCTCATGCGATCATGGTATAGAGAGTTGGGTCTCGAACTTGTTTCTCTTGAGGAAAACTACTCTCACATGCATAAGAAACTCTCAAATATGATGGGACAAGTGATCCTTTCAAAATGTTTCTTGAGGAATCCCTTGAGTGATAGAGGAACGAGATGATGGACAACTTTGCACAAATCCTTCGATAGATGCCGACAAGCGACACATCCACCTCAAGTGGAGTCGCCACCCCCTTCAGGGTACAAATCAATTATTATATTCCTATATTTGAAGGTCAAATAGATGTCGATGTCGTAGATAAATGGTTAAGCCTTCTAGAAGGGTATTTTTTTGTCCACAACTTTTCTGATAAAGAAAAGATTACATTTGCACTCCTCAAGGTTGTTGGAGCCACCTTTTTCATTTGGTTCAAATCTATTTTAAAGGTCAAATGTCAATTCTTAAGTTCTTTTTCGCTTCGTGACATTCACCTACTGAAAATCTTAGTAGTCTCGACATGCAAAATAGCGGGAGATGTGATGTTTTGTAAGTTACCACTTTTATCATGAAACAAAGGTTGTTTCTCTTCATACCTCAGAATATCTCTCTTCGGGAGTTACAAGTCACAAGATTTACAAACCCTGATGTGCGAGGTCGCGAAAATTTTCAAAACCTTACCTCAAGTGAAAGCTAAGAGTGGGATCATGTAAACCCCAGTCAAATGATGTCCGAATTTTGCGTCTCGGCATTTACTCTCTCCTAAAAAATTACCGTCATAACCCCGAAAGACAAAGCCGCGAGATCCTCACATAAGTAACCCGGGTTAACGTCCAGAGTGTTTAGTCTGACCATAGTTAAAGCCTCTCGGGATTTCGCAACTCGGCATACGTTCTGCCTGGAAACTATACCCTCGAGGACCCAAGCCGCGAAGTCGTGATATAAATTAAAACATGATTAATAAAACACTTAATCTGATTACAGCCTCACTTAACTAAATCTAATCATCGCAATCTCGGTTTTTAGAGGCTCGAAAGGTCAGAGTTAAAAGTCTCGATACGGCGAACGTCAAAATGTTGATTTAAATCCTGATTAAGGAAGCCAAGCCAGCCTAATCAATGTTTAATGCAAATGATAATAATGCACAGTTTATGAGGTAATTTCAAATATTCCTTGCACCAGCTTGTGCCACAAACCGTCGAATTTTATGGCATTAGTTGGAAATAAGGCGAAACGGAAAAGTAAGGATATGGTTTTTATTGCCAAAATATCTATTTAATTATGATTAGACCATTTTGTTCGTAAGGACATCGATATGTTAAATGGTCGAAGATATAGATCTTTTTCTTCCTATTTTATTCATAAAGTTCATTTCTATCGCACACAGAGAATTTTTTCTCAGTAAGCTAACTTCTATATGTATATACATTTTTATTGCAGAAGAGAAAAGTTACAATTCCCTGTCATGGCCCCACGAAAAGTATCCAAGGCAAGCGCAGAGGTTTCAGGACAAGGTTCTGATAATATTTCGGATACTTCACCTCGAAGCATTGATTGCATACGAACCTAGTCATACATCTCAGAGGTGTTGCATTCATAGTTGGTGAACTACTCGGATGATTCTAGTGACAATGAGACAGACGACATGACTACCAAATACAAGATCATCGTCTAGGAAGAGATGCACAAAGTAGCAGCCCGACCACATCTTCTACCTTACTATGACATGATTCGATGGGCGCTATATCATGTAGACATCCCTACCAGAACCATCATCAGTGAGTAGGGGGTCATTGTTGGGACCTTCAGACCAGAAATCCTACAGGTTATGTACAAATTACCATCCACGTCAGACTTCTTGTACAATGCAGAGTTTCTAGATGGTTTTAAAAAGAAGGAATGCGAGCAATACGCGGAAATTTTATCTGATTTGATTAAGGATTGGGTCTCACACCCAACAAAGTTCAGGGCAGACAACAATGGAATTTATTCCATATCTTCTTTGGAACAATAGTTCAAATACGTAGCGATGATGACCTGTAGATTGTACGGGAGGGAAGACACCAGGCATTTTTTCCTCCAATGGGTTCCCTTGATATACTCAGTAGCAGAAGGTTCTTCTTTCAACTAGGCTAAAATGTTATCAGATAGCCTAACCAGTCGGGTTACAGAATATCGGACGCAAAAAGAGAGAGGGAAAGCTGCTTCATTTTTTATGTCCGCATATCTCATGGACGCAGTATGTTCCATGACACCTTTTCCCTTGATGAATTGGAGTTGGGCTCCATCGGATGCTGAGCCAGTCCATGTATACCATTCTAAGCTTTGGGAGGACAAGGCTTCGGATTTCGTATACGAAATCTTCAACTGGGTGATGGTACCACTGCATGTTGCCATCTTCGGTAATCCGCCACCCAGGATATCGGATAACATCACAACAAATTTAAGCACACTGGCTGATTGGTATGTGGAGAAAGAATTCTCATACATCAGGGTGTTCGGCGCTTCCGTACCTCCACATGATTTACCCTTACTTATGCCCGATAGGCTAGCTTGTCATGAGATCGCCAGACACACTGTAATTGGCGGTATAAGTAAAGAACTAAAATTATATTAAAAAAAGGTATGGCCACCTTTTCCTATTCATTTAAACACCTATTCATTATTAGACTTCGGGCATGCAAAGGCCGAGGCAACAGCCCTAGAAGATATAAATTTGGTTCATATAGAATTCAAGAAACATGATCCAAATAGGGTTGTGAGTAATCATTTGGCCAGCTGTGGCCTTAAAAGATTTGAGCACGATAATTCGCCTCACGATGATATTTTCCGAGGCGCAAAATCTTATGACGAGGTTTTGGCTCGAATACAAGCCCTGTCTCCCGAAGAGAGGGCCAATGTTGTTAGATTCCAAGAGCGCAGGCGGAGTTTCCTTCCTCTAGTATTACGGGGTGAAGATATGACGATAGCAAAGGAGAAGCAAACAGAAGCCGGAGGCTCTAAAGGTTCAGCGCCTGGCCAAGAAGGACAACAGGATAAAGAAGAGCAAGTTGGGGGCATGAAACCGGAAGTTGAGCCTTCCGGTCCTCCAAGCGAGTTGAATTCGGTTATTACTCCCGGGAAATCTTCTAAACAGGTCGGAAATCCCATCGCCTCCATTACCCCCCTACAGTCTGCAAAGGAAATCCCAAATGCAAGTTGGATTTTGGGTGAAAAATTGACACCTATAGCAGTTGAAGAGCTCCCTCTGAATGAATTCTTCTTCGATAAGAAAAGGAAAGTGGTTGTGAGACAAGAAATCTACCAAGAGGCAGGTACTGTCTCTAAGAAATATAAAATTTTAACTAATGGGAAAGATATGAAGAAAGTAGAGTTCGCGATGCAAATAGCAGGAACACTGGGTGCTTTCGCCATGACGAATCAATATTCAGTAGGGACCCTGAAGGATCAACTAAAACAAAAGAATCATTTGATCAAGACACTAGAAGGTAAACTATCTATAGCAGAGGCTGCTGCTACAGATCAGGCGAGTGCGACTTTAGAGCAAGCAAGAATAAAAGATCAAAAAGAAATCGAGCAGCTTAAAGTCGATCTCAAACAGGCACAGTTGAAGGTTCAGACGAGTCAGACTCAGATAAGCTACCAGGGAGAATTGATAGACCAGCTTCGAACCAAACTAGAATTCGCCGAAAGCCAGATAATTGATATCAGGATATTTAAATCCCAAGCAATAGAGATCAGAAAAAGGTTATCGGCGTCACAACAGGGTTTTCTTGAAAAAGTGTAAACAATTCAAAGCAGCTTCCAACTCACCAATCAGGTGTTGGAAAACCTCTTTCTTAAAGAAAGGGATGTCGGAGCAGCTCGGGTGGCATTCCAAGAGGCTATTATAGCCACAACGAGAAGGGAAGCAAGCAGTAGTTCTAGTTTTCCCATCATAGAGCAGACCAGGGGTAATATCTTGTTGAAATAATGGGAGCGAAATTTATCCGAAGGAAAACAACAAGCTTCGAAGATGAGGAAATATTGCGAAGAAATTTTCGGTTTGTTAAGTGAGATTTGTTTGGGTTCTGATGGTGAAAGTGGCATGGAGATACTGGGTCAGATCAATACAGCTAAATATCAAGGAAAATGAAGAAAGAGAATTAGCCAAAATATCACAAATAACTCAAACAGACATAGTGCATATAGACAAATGGCTAATTAAACCGAGTATGTTGTTATTCTCTATCAATGCCAAAGATCAGCATGTGGAGGGAAAGATGTCGCTATTGATGAAAGACTGTTATATTTTTTAGGTAAATAATCAGGCAGAGCCATCTAAGTTGATATCATAGCTGGTGGAGAAGTGCATTATTTGCACGGAGCATGCGAAGAGGCAGGTTTCGGGTACCAAATGAGAACAGAGATAAAGAAACAAAACGTTTCGACTCCTTGATTGTAACCGAAAACCTTTGGAACTATTAAGATTCCAGCGCAAAAGAATTTTGTATAAATATACATTTTGGAGAAAGAAAAAAGGGCTAGACCTTTTTGATCAATTGTAATAGAGACTCTCTCTGTCGAGACTTAATACAAAGCAATCCGAAGATTCCTAATTCCGTCACTACTGTGTTATGAGTTTGTTCTTTCTGTTTTTTCATTTTCATTCTTATTTCACTTATATACATCTGATGAATGTTGCATTGCAATTTATTAACACCTCTAATGCAGTGATTAATATTTAGCTATCTATTGTTTACAGTTTTTCCTCTGTATCGGCTACTTGTAGGTACAAGACCTGTAAATCTTTAGGTTGTCATATTTTATGCTTCATCGGACCATTTCTTATCTTGTTTTCTTCTTTTGTTTACAAAGTGAGATTCTCTCTTGATAGGAGTCTTATTCTATAGACAACTTAATGTTTTTCCCATAACTCATACACCATTTATTTCAAATATAACACAGTTACAGAAAAAGGCCTTTGGTTTGTATTTTGCTTTTAATATTGATTTCTAAAGTTCTCTTTTATAAAATTAAAATTGATACAGCATAAAACTTTTTGGATTTCCTTAAAAAAATTTGTTCCTCTATGACTGTCCCTGTTGTAAGACAACCCAATATTGAACCCAGTTTGACAGATCAAACCCATATTTCTTTAAATCTCTTTGATACCATACTTAAAATGGCTAACACCCGGGTAGAACTTGAACGTTCATGGGCTGCAATTGAAAGGGATATAAACATCCAGGAATAGTTGGAAGCCAAGCCATGACAGCCTAGAAACCAGCCTTAGTTTCCTTTCCCGAAGGTCTACCCTCCTATTTTTTACATCTTACGAACTTTCAGATGCCTAGACACTGTACTTTTTTAAAGCCTTAAGTACAGATTCTGGAACAACAAAGGTCGTCCCCCATGTCAAAGATTGGTGGGAGAATTTATGTGAGAAAAATGAAATAAAGGGATGCACATTATTTGTAGTTGCACCCACTTGGGGTTCCTTCAGGGATGATATTAAGGAACAATACTAGCTTGTTGGAAGTTATGATGATTTGTATACAAGATGAAAGAAACAGTGACAAAAAAGAGACCAAACAATGCCATAGTTCATGAATTTATTCCATACCTTGTGCACCAAGTTGGGTATCAAATGTTTTGACAGACATTTGGTGCTCAAGTATCACGGCGATATCCATAGATACATCTAGAAAGAAATGGATTTTTTGAACATCTCATCCTTGGGTGCAACCTATCTATATATCGTCAAAATCAAGCATAAGCTGAAACAAAAGATGTAGTAGTCTAGGTCTGGGAACCCCTCACAACAGAAGAAAGGAAAGGGTATCCCCATCCCACATAACAAAGGACAGAGAAAATATGGGAAACCTCAAGACAACCAGTCCAAGATGCAAGAAAAGAAGGACGATGGGAAGACAAAGAAAGATACCGGGAAGTGGTGCGACAACCATACGAGCCCATGGAATAACACTGTTGATTGCCTCTGAAAGCAGTCATTGGTAGTTGAGCTAAAAACCTCTGAATGAGATGTGGGTTTTGACTCTGATTGAGAAATAGAAAAGGGGAGATGGATCATTGACGCGAAGTCTAGTGCCACCGTTTCTACCACCAAGATCAAGTCTTATGAACCTGATGAGCCAGAGGAAGGAAAACACCTATTTCATTCACATATGTGGGTAAAAATCACTTTGATGCACTTAATCGTTCATAGTGGTAGCTATAAGAACCTCATATCAACATAGGTCATCAAGAGGCTAGCCCTGCTCACAACTCCGCACCCGCAACCCTACACCATCGGATGGCTCTGTTAAGGAAGTGATCTTCGTGTCAGCCAAAAGTGTCTCATGTCATAGGACATCAAGCCATTCAAAGATGACATATTATGTGATGTTTCTCCCCTTGAATTTTGTATGGTTTTTTGGCCAACCTTATTTATGGAAACACCATGTTGTATATGAGTCTATGCCTCGCAGTGTTATTGTTACTTTGAACAAGAAATTGTACAGGATACGTGAGGTAGTCCCACCTAGTGTTATTTCCTTGATCTCTTCCAATAAATGTAGGAAGGTCATTTATCATACTGGGAAGTTTTTCTTCGTCATGATTCCCTCTAAGAGTGAGCAAAAGGTTGCAGCCACATCCATGGCCTCCGCGTTTGACCTCTCCACGCAGCAGAAGCAAGTGGGTAAGGTCGTGGAAGAATACAAAGACATCTTCTCATCACCTACTCGGGTACCTCTTCTATTTCAGTTCAAGCATCCAGTCGATATGACCCCCATCGCACCGCTACCCAATGGGCCAATCTATCGCCGCTCTCTACTATAAAATTAGGAGATCAAGTGTTAGATCCAAGAACTGCTCCACAAGGGGAACATCCGACCCAACTCGTCACCTTTTCGAAGCCCAATTGTGTTGGTGCAGAAGAAAGATGGGACTTGGCGACTCTCCATTTATTACCGGGACCTAAATAAAATCAAACTTACAAACTGATACCCAATTCCCCGAATCGACGATCTCCTTGATCACCTCGACGGGGACAAATACTTCAGTAAGATTGATTTGAAGTATGGCTACAATCAGATCCTAATAGAACCAACATATGTATGAAAAATTGTCTTCAAGTCAAAAGAAGGTCTTTTTGAATGGATGGGAATCCCCTTTGGTTTGACAAATTCCCCAAGAACTTTCATGGGGATGATGGACAATATATTGTATCCTTTCAATAATTATTTTGTGGTGGTGTTTCTAGATGACATCCTCGTCTACAGAAAGACATGGGAAGAACACTTGCAACATATTCAGCAGGTTCTACACACTCTGTGGTAGCACAAGCTATATGCCAACTTGGAAAAATTCTCTTTCGGCATGTACATGGTCAATTACCTAGGATACATTGTTGATGCACATGTTTTTCATGTTGATCCATCTAAGATCCAAGTCATTCGTGACTGGCCAACCCCAACCACACTCACTGATCTTCGGAGCTTCTTAGGCCTTGCCAATTTCTATCGAGGTTTCATGTTGGGATTCACCCATATTGCATGGGCCCTCAACCAAATAACCAGAGGTGGTGGTAAGGAAAAATTTGTGTGGGGCCTATCCCAACAGAAAGAATCCAATGATCTGAAGCATCGCTTGTGCTCTACCCCAGTTCCTTCATTACCTTACCTGCAAAAACACTTTGAGATCAAGATAGATGCTTGAGACTATGTTGTGGGCACAATCATCACTCAACACGACCATCACATGGCCTATCATAGTGAGACACTATCAGATGTCATTCATAGGTACCCTACTTACGACAAAGAAATTACTCCATTATGTAAGCATGCCGCCAATGGAAGAATTACATTCACGGGAAGGAGACAATCATCCACACTAATCATAAGTCATTGCAGTTCATGCAAACACACAAAATTTTTTAGAATGAATGTCATAAAAAGTGGTCCACATATTTGCAACAAATAAACCTCAACCTCAAATATAAAAAAGGAAGTACCAACCAAGTCACTAATTTCCTCAGCCGACCTCCAGTTGCGACACTCACCACACTGCGCAATTCTTGTGGCCACAAGACCTCCATATGGCCCCACCTCTATGAGACAGAACCTGACTTCACCAACACCTACGAGATGTTGGGTGAAAACACAACTGTCATCGATGTCCATCTTCAGGATGGGCTATTGTGCCATCTGGGCCATCTATGTGTTCCATCAAGTGAGCGAGCGACGCTAATTTGGGAAGCCCACTATAGTCGGGTGGTAGGACACTTCAGCGTGGAAAAGACAGTGGCAGTGTTGCAATGACATTTCTACTGGATGAAACTTCGATAGGATGTCAACAAGTATATCCGGTCCTGCACTGCCTACATTATTGCCAAATTGTCCATTAAGAAACAAGGCATGCACACTCATATCCCTACTCATGAAATGCATTGGTAATCCATCTCATGGACTACATGTCAGGCCTTTTGTCCACCAAGCAGGGAAATGAATGTGTTTTTGTGGTTATTGATTTCTTTTCCAAGTTGGTGATTCTGGTTTCCTGCAAGAAGAGCTACACATCAGAGGCCACTTCCAAGCTCTTCTTTGAATGAGTGTGGGTATACTTTGGGATCCCACAAACCATTATCTCAGATCAAGACAGTTGGTTCCCCAACACATTCTTGTCGTCCCTTTGGTCACTACTAGACATCCATATCACCAAGTCCACTACCTTCCACCCCTAGACAGATGGGCAAACTGAGATCATCAATTGGATCATCATGCACATCCTGTGCATGCACAGTTATAAGAACCCCTGCACCTGGGATGAGATTATTCCCTATGTTCAACACAGATAAAACAAAGCCATACATAGCGCAACTGACCACAACCCATTTCAGGTGGGGTTGGTATTTCAAGCATTCGGTCCCATGGATGTTGCACTACCCCTTGCGACCATCAGATGTTGGATACCATTTCTTCCTAAGGGGGAAGGATTGATCCAAGAGGATCTCAGTGGCCACACATCGTGTCCAACTAGGTCAAAACAGGTTTTTGGAAACTTACTATTTTTAGCAGTTCTTCGGTTCGTGAACTTCCGAGGCCATTTTGAGGGCCTAAATGACACTTTTTCATAATAACGGACTTCAATTATAGACAAAGGCTCTTAGTGATCCCTCCAAATGAAGCTCCTCGTCAATACCTTTCCAACGAGCTATTGTGCGTTCAAAACATAGATCATATGCAAACATTACGACCCCGGGAAGTTCATGTACTAACTTACCCCAACGGGGCCCACATGAATTTTGGCGCTTCATCTCCTAGGGTTAGGTTTTTGGATGTCTAGGGTTTTGACATGCTTTTTAATTGTAAAAATGCCTTCGAAGTCTCATTGTACTCATCTTCGTGTGAATGAGCATAATCATCACATCTCTTCTCAGACATAAGCTGCCACAATTCTAGAAAGCTTGTTTCAGTCTGCATTTTAGAGTTTTCAACATATTTCTTATTTAATAGAAGCCAAGTTTTACTATATCTCTTTGTTAATATTATAAATATGTTGTTTTATTTCATTCTTCTCATAAATCTGGATCATACCAGATCTTAGATCTAAAACACGAAGGGAACTGTGTGCAACGTAGTGACAAATACTGTGCACCAAAAAGCTTTGTCATTGAACACTCAGGACTTACCATGCAGTGCACAGACTGCACGATTTAGTGTGTGCTCTAAAATTCTTAATGAACGATTTATAGATGCAAAAATAACACATTGTTATACTTAGCAAATAAACTCAGAAATACACATGAGTATGAAAACACTCAAAATACTTGATATCTATTAAGAACTTCGACGCCATGCACTAATACAAAATACTCTAACTATGACTAGCTTCAGCTCCAACAACTGCTGCTGACTTTAAAAACACAGAACTTGTTCTCTTAGACTTCTTCAACTCTTGTGTTGTTGTTGTTGATTTCTTCTTCACAACTATGTTTTCTCTACCTCTTTGCATGTGTATATATCAACTGACTACAGACTTGGACATATAAAGACTACGATTGAGACTTCTTACATAAGCTAACCGAATTAACAATAAAGACACAAATAAATTCAACTCACTCTTACCTACTTAACTTGACTCGAGAAAGATTAAGATTGGCTCCATTTAATAACTCCCTTGCTTGCCAATTGATAAAAACTGATCTTGTGTAAACGTGCGACTTTGTATTTGTAGAATGATTGACAGTCTCACTGACTCACACTCACCGACTTATAATTACTATTTCCAACAATGCCGACTATCTATCATATCACCACTTATGGTATGTTAAACATATATTATTTCTTCGTATTCCTTAATATTTATTGAAGAATTGAAATTTGTATCATAAATATAAGGTAAATTACCAAATAGTTGTGAGATGAAGATATAAGCACTCCCTCCTTTTGTACATCAGGCTTTTGCTCAGTCATATTTCAAGATTGATATGTGTGTTTATTTTCTATGTAATTTATGAATATTAAAAATTTTGTGTGTGCCGAGATAGAGGTGAACCCTTAAACAATTTAATGAAAAACTCTACCTAATCAAAATGAGAAAGAGATTTAAGGATTTGAAAAAATGATCTTCAATCATGTGAATCTCCTATTCCTGCATTTAAACTCAATGACTGCATACTCAATAAACATACTTTCATTAAACTCAATAATTATCCTACTCAATAAACATAATTTCATTTAAACTCAATAATTAGCCTACTCAATAAACATAATGATGCAGGAGCATCGCCAGCACATCAAGCGAGCCAGCACGGAGCGGAGGACAACTGGACAAGGCAGCACAATTTTTTGAAAATACTTTGGGAATGTTGCGCAGATCTTAAATGAGGCATTTAAGAGATAGCGCACTTGTATATTGTAATGGACCTTGAGCAGATAGCTCTCGTCCTTAGGTAGATAGTCGGCATTTAATGTAGTTAATGCTGGTAGATAGGTTTTTAATTCTACATTTGATAGTTTAGAGTCCAAGAGGGAAAACAGATATAGACACCCTCATTTGTACATTGTAACATAATCCTTGAACATAATTAACAGGAGTAGGAAGAGAAGAGCATGCAGAGAATTGTATGAAGAGCACCCATGTACAGACATTTGAATTAATAGAAGAAGTTCTGATTCAAATTCATGGATTGTGTTATTCTCTGTGTATTTGGTAGTGATATGCTCATGAATATTTTCTTCCTCTCATGCATTTGCTTTTATATGTTGTGTATGTGATTTCATGGTTGAATTGAAGTCTAAGAGGATGATAGAATGAGTTTTAGTTGTTTCTCTACTTGAGCCAGAGATTCCTGCAAGTTGTGCAGTTAAATTGTCCACAAGGAGTGCGTTGACATAAGGGTTCAATTAGAGATAACTTTTGTTCTCATTTCCTTGAAGGTTCAGTTAGGCACAGTGTCGTGCAAGGAGTGCGCAGGCCAAGCTAAGTCTCAGGGTTGCGATTCTGAGCAAAGTATCGAAAGACTATTGTTGCAGGAGTGCGCAGAGTCAAGAGACTTCAACACTCAGGTGAGGTTGAAGGGTTTCCGCAAGGAGTGTGTGCAAGAGGGTTTCAAGGAAGACCAAAGTCGTGGAGGAAGCTCAGGAGGAGTAAAGCCTTCCATCTATTGAAGGACCGCACAAGAGGTTTCACACTAGGAAATGCTCAAGGAGGGAGAAGCGATGGTCAATATCTGTGGAGGGAATTCATAAAAATCCCATCAACCATTAGATTTGGCAGAAGTTGCAGCGGGGTTAAGCCATAGTGAGTAGAGGAGGAGTCATCAGAATCTTGGAGTCATCGGGAACTCCGAGGGTGGAGAAATCGTGACATCAAGAATTGTGATCCGCGATATTTCGATAAGCTCAGAACTGTCCATCGTGAGAGACACGTGTCAAGGGATCCCGAAGAGTCGGAGTTCGGGGCATCAGAGTTTTCGAAGGTAAGAAACTCTTGCAACTTGGAATCGCAATCCACGATATCCTGACAGGAGAACTGTGTGGGGCACAACAGGAGTTAGTGGAGGACAGGTGGCATAGTATCGGACATCGGGAAAAGGTAAGTCCTGAATCCTTTGGCATTAGGATTCGCAATCCCGCGAATCTCGAAATTCCGATTGAATTGACGGGTGTGGAAAATTTAATTCACACACGCGCATCGGAGATTCGGTGCATTAGGTATGAGGAGTCGGCAATTCAAAGTGCATGACATCGCGGGTTGCGAAATCGTGATAGAGCAGAAGTCCCGATAGGTACGGGAAGAAGTCAACGTTGACTAGCTATTGGGTCTCGGCGATTTGAGAGCCCAGAGGTAGGCAGTGAACTTGCGAAGCAATGAGTTCTAATCCTCCAATAAGTAAAGGAAGGGGGATCGCACAGGAGAAGCGAATCTGTGGGTGTACTTTTTCTGATAAGGAAATAGAAGAGCCTTGGAGTTCTTCAGGCCGAGAAGAAAGAAGGTCCTGAGGAAGCGGACGTGCCAGTGAGGGTGCGGCTACGTCAGGTTTGGTATCAGAGCCTATTTCTTGTCTGTATATTTCAGGCAAGAGAGGCAAGAGGTAAAGGGCACTCTGATACACGTCAGGTTTGATATCAGAGCGAGAATATCTCTTTGATTTTTGTAGAAGAGAAGGAAATTTACCATGCCGCCCAGGAGAGAAAGGCAATCACCTAATCCAGAAGATAGGGATGTGCGAAGAGAAGGTAGGCAGATAGCAAATCCAGAAATGGAGAGACAGATGAGAGATCTATGAGCAAGACTCAAAGACATGGAGACAGCACAAAGACGCACAACAAGTGCAGGGGATCTTAGTGATTCCGATGGAGAGATAGAGGCTGAACGTGAGGAGGAAGTTGCAGCTGAAGATGCATCAAACGAGCATTTGATCAAAGCTATTACCAAGATGGGTGCAAAGGCAAAGATGGACATTCCAGTTTATGAGGGAAATCTGGATGCATAAGATATTCTAGATTGGATTAGAGTTCTTGACACCTACTTTGACTATGAAGATATCGAAGAGGACAAGAAGGTCAGACATGCTGTCACATGCTTGAAAGGCCATGCAACATTGTGGTGGGATGAGCTACAAGATGACAGACGTTGTAAAGGCAAGCAGAAAATCAAGAGTTGGGATCGAATGATCGCAAAGATGAAGGAAAAATTCATCCCAAGGGACTATCAAATTACTCTGTTCAGGAGGATGCAGAACCTGAGACAGAAGCTGATGACAGTGAAAGAATACACTGAGGAATTCTATCGACTAAACATCAGAGTAGGTCATTGGGAGAGCGATGATGAAAAAGTTGCTAGATATCTTAATGGTCTGAGATACGACATTCAGGATGAACTGAGCATGGTAACCATCCGAACAGTGGAGGATGCTTCTCAGATGGCTCTGAAAGCCGAGGAGAAGCTGAGATGTAAGAAAGGTTAGCGAGGGCGAGGCAGGAGTCATCCCAGAGGCAAGGCAGTTGCCCAGGAAAAATACCAGAAGCCCAAGGAGGAATGGAAGAAACCTCAGGGTAAAGTTGAGAGATGTGGAACCTCACAAAGAGGACCATATGTTGAACAGAGAGGCCAGCATACAGAGTAGAGCGACGGATATGCTGACAATAACACTTTTCCTCGTACCAGAGGTAGAGAAAGAGGAAGAGGTGGAGTAATCACATGCTTCACATGTGGAAAGAATGGGCACAAGTCTTACGAGTGTCCAAAGAAAATAAAGGACATTGGAGAAGCTCACATCACCGAGGCGCAGAGGCGGGATGTTGAGGCTGAAGACGCTGAAGGCGGAAGATCGCTTATGATGCGAAAAGTCCTTTTGACACCTGAGAAGGAGGTGCAGGAAAGTTCAGTCCAAAGGACCAGACTATTCAGAACAACTTACAAGACCAAGGATAGGGTGTGCAAGGTTATTGTTGACAGTGGTAGCACGGATAATCTCGTTTCAACCGAGATGGTAGAAAAGCTGGAACTGGAGACGACTGATCATCCAAGTCCATATAGAGTTTCGTGGCTACAAAAAGGACACCAGGTAACTGTTACTAAACAATGCTTGGTTGAATTCAAGATAGGGGGATATAATGATAAGATTTGATGTGATGTTATTCCCATGGATGTATGTCATTTATTGTTGGGTAGGCCATGGCAATATGACAGAAATGTGATTCATGATGGGAGAATGAACACATACACCCTGGAGAAGAATGGGAGAACCCATATGTTGCTTCCGATAAAGGATAAGGAGGTGAAGACAGAAGTAAGAAACACAATACTTCTCATGAGTGGGAAAGAGCTTCTTACAGAGGTGAAGAAGAAAGAAGATCCACAATTCTTTGTTGTCAGGAAACCGAGGATTGTTCTGACTAGCACAAGAGTGGATGATTTACCAGATGAGATTCATGAACTGCTGGAAGAGTTCACTGACATCATCGTGGACGAATTACCTCGTTCGTTGCCACCGATGAGGAGTGTGAGTCATCATATATATCTCCTACCAAGAGCTAGTTTTCCAAATAAAGCCGCGTACAGGTTGATGCCGCAAGAAAATGAGGAGGTTAAGAAGCAGGTCCAGGAGTTATTGGACAGAGGGTTAGTCAAAGAAAGTTTGAGTCCATGTGTCATTCCAACGGTACTCAGTACAAAGAAGGATGGAGGCTGGAGGATGTGTACCGATTCAAGAGCGATCAACAAGATAACCATCAGGTACATATTTCCATTGCCGAGAATGGATAATCTGATGGATTGCCTGAGCGAGGCAAAGTATTTTTCAAAAATAGATTTGAAAAGAGGGTATCACTAGATTCGCATGAGAGAAGGCGATGAGTGGAAAACAACATTCAGGACAAACGAAGGTTTGTATGAATGGCTTGTCATGCCGTTTGGCTTGACAAACGCGCCAAGTACTTTTATGAGGCTGATGAACGAAGTCCTGAGGGAGTTCATCGGAAAATTTGTCATTGTGTATCTGGATGACATATTGATTTTCAGTAAATCAGAGGTTGAACACTTGAAGCATTTGGCTACAGTGATGAAGCAGCTACAGCAGGAGAAGTTGTTGATAAATATGAAGAAGTCCTCATTTATGAAGACAAAACTCATTTACTTGGGTTTTGTTATTTCGGCGAATGAGTTGAGGATGGATCCGGATAAGGTAGAAGTGATTAAAAATTGGCCATCACCGAAGAATATATTCGAGGTGAGAAGTTTTCATGGTTTGGCTAGTTTCTACCGAAAGTTCATCAAGAATTTTAGTGGGATTAGAGCAGTGATGATGGATACAGTGAAGAAGCGGCATACATATTTTCACTGGATGGCAAAGGCTGAGAAGAGCTTCAATCTGTTGAAACGAAAGATAACGGAACAACCGGTTTTGGTGTTGCCGGATTTCCTGAAAACATTTGAGGTGAAATGTGACGCAAGTGGGTTTGCCATAGGAGCGGTCTTGAGTCAGGAAGACAAGCCGATTGCATATTTCAGCGAGAAGCTGAATGAGGTAAAACTGAAATACTCCACGTATGATAAAGAATTTTATGCTATCATACAAGCATTGAAGAAGTGGAGGCATTACTTGATCCCGAAAGAATTTGTATTGTACAGTGATAATCATGCATTGTAGTTTGTGACTCAACATGAGAAGTTGAATCAGAAACATGTAAAATGGGTAGAGTATATGCAAAATTTTACATTTGTGATTAAGCATATTTATGGTACTGCTAACAAAGTGACTGATGCTTTGAGCAGGAAGTGTTTGTTGTTGTAGGAATTCCGAGTCAAAACATTGGGTTTTGAAAATCTCAAAGACATGTATGCAGGTGATGCAGATTTTGCAGAAGCGTATGAAGCAGCTGAGAATCCAGTTCTCAGAGATAGAAGCCCTTGGATAGATTATATGATCCAAGAGGGATTGTTGTTCAGAGGCAATCAACTGTGTATTCTGAAATGCTCCATGAGGGAGAACTTATTGAAGGAGAAACACAACGGAGGTTTAGCAGGACACTTTGGCCACGACAAAACATTCGTGAAGATGAATGAGTCATACTTTTGGCTGGGCATGCGAGTAGATGTCAAGAGGTTTGTTGACAGAGGTCAAATTTTCCATCATTCGAAGGGAAGGAAGCAGAATGCAGGATTTTATCAGCCATTGCCCATACCAGAGAGGCCATGGGAGGCAATAAGCATGGATTTTGTATTGGGTTTGCCAACGACACAAAGAGGTGTTGATTCAGTCTTTGTGGTCGTAGACAGGTTTTTCAAGATGGCACATTTCATTCCATGCCAGAAAACCAGCGATGCGACTCACATCGTGAATCTATTCTTCAAGGAGGTCACTCGACTTCATGGATTGCCGAAAAGTATAGTTTCAGACAGAGACACTAAATTCATAGGGAATTTTTGGAGGACCTTATGGAAGAAGCTGGGAACTAATTTGGAATTTAGTTCAGTTTATCATCCTCAGACAGATGGACAAACGGAGGTGGTGAACATAAGTTTGGGAGACTTGCTGAGAAGCTTGGTGACAGAGCACCACAACAGTTGGGATCAGATATTACCATAGGCAGAGTTCGCATACAATGATTCAATGAATTGGAGCACAGGGAAAAGTCCATTTCAGATCGTATATGGCATGCAGCCGAGAGGAGTGTCTGAACTGAGGGATTCAGAACAAACTGCTACTAGCAGCGCTGGTGCAGAAAAATTTGTTGAGGCGATGAAAGAACTTCACAGCAGGGTGAAGTAGCGACTCGTAGATTCAAATCAGGAATACAAGCGCAGAGCAGATCAACATTGGAGACAACTTCAGTTCGAAGTTGATGATCTAGTTCTGGCACATTTAAGGAAAGAAAGGTTCTCGAGGGGAACATACAATAAGTTGAAAATGAAGAAAATCGGACCATGCAAGGTATTGAGAAAATTCGGAGAAAATGCTTATGAGATCGAGTTGCCGGATGTGATCGGAATATCTCTGATATTCAATATCACAGATTTATACCCATACAGGGCTGGAGAAGCAGACACTGCAACTGAGCAACCAGTGATCCAGTGGACGAAGCAGATGCCGATAGCAGAAAAGCCACAGATGGAGTGCATACTGGACAAGAGAGTGGGTAAGAAGACCAGAAGGAAAGAATACTTCAAGTATCTGGTCAAGTGGAAGAATCACGCAGTGGAAGATGCCAGCTGAGAGACTGAAGCGAAAATACAAAAGCATGGACAGACCATGCAGGAGCTCATGGATAGGAGCCCATGAAAGTTTTCAAGCCGAGGAGTATGATGCATGAGCATCGCCAGCACATCAAGCGAGCCAGCGCAGAGCAGAGGACAGCTGGACAAGCCAGCACAAATTTTTGAAAATACTTTGGGATTGTTGCGCAGATCTTAAATGAGGCATTTAAGAGATAGCACACTTGTATATTGTAATGGACCTTGAGCGGATAGCTCTCGTCCTTAGGTAGATAGTCAACATTTAATGTAGTTAATGCTGGTAGATAGGTTTTTAATTCTAGATTTGATAGTTTAGAGTCCAAGAGGAAAAACGGATATAGACACCCTCATTTGTACATTGTAACATAACCCTTGAACATAATTAACAGGAGCAGGAAGAGAAGAGCATGCAGAGAATTGTATGAAGAGCACCCATGTACAAACATTTGAATTAATAGAAGAAGTTCTGATTCAAATTCATGGTTTGTGTTATTCTCTGTGTATTTGGTAGTGATATGCTCATGAATGTTTGCTTCCTGTCATGCATTTGCTTTTATATGCTGTGTATGTGATTTCATGGTTGAATTGAAGTCTAAGAGGATGATAGAGTGAGTTTCAATTGTTTCTCTACTTGAGCCAGAGATTCCTGCAAGGAGTGCATTGACAGAAGGGTTCAATTAGAGATAACTTTTGTTCTCATTTCCTCGAAGGTGCAGTTAGGCACAGTGCCGTGCAAGGAGTACGCAGGCCAAGCTAAGTCTCAGGGTTGCGATTCTGAGCAAAGTATCGAAAGACTACTGTTGCAGGAGTGCGCAGAGTCGAGAGACTTCAACACTCAGGTGAGGTTGAAGGGTTTCCGCAAGGAGTGCGTGCAAGAGGGTTTCAAGGAAGACCAAAGTCGTGGAGGAAGCTCAGGAGAAGTAAAGCCTTCCATCTATTGAAGGACTGCACAAGAGGTTTCACACCAGGAAATCTTTAAGGAGGGAGAAGTGACGATCAAGATCTGTGGAGGGAATTCGTAAAAATCCCGTCAACCATTAGATTTGGTAGAAGTTGCAGTGGGGTTAAGCCCTAGTGAGCAGAGGAGGAGTCATCGAAATCTTGGATTCATCGGGAACTCCGAGGGTGGAGAAATCGTGACATCAAGAATCGTGATCCGTGATATTCCGATAAGCTTAGAACCATCCATCGTGAGAGACACATGTCAAGGGATCCCGAAGAGTCGGAGTTCGGGGCATCGGAGTTTTCGAAGGTAAGAAACTCTTGCAACTTGGAATCGCGATCCGCGATATCCCGACAGGAGAACTGTGTGGGGCACAATAGAAGTTAGTGGAGGACAGGTGGCATAGTATCGGAGATCGGGAAAAGGTAAATCCCGAATCCTTTGGCATTAGGATTCGCGATCCTGCGAATCCCGAAATCCCAATTGAAGTGACGGGTGTGGAAAAGTTAATTCACACACGCGCATCGGAGATTCGGTGCATCGGGTATCGGGAGTTGGCAATTCAAAGTGCATGACATCGCGGGTTGCGAAATCGCGATAGAGCAGAAGTCCCGATAGGTACGGGAAGAAGTCAACATTGACTAGCTATTGGGTCTCGGCAATTTGAGAGCCCAGAGGTAGGCAGTGAACTTGCGAAGCACTGAGTTCCGATCCTCCGATAAGTAAAGGAAGGGGGATCGCACAGGAGAAGAGAATCTGTGGATATATTTTTTCCGATAAGGAAATAGAAGAACCTTGGAATTCTTCGGGCCGAGAAGAAAGAAGGTCCTGAGGAAGCGGACGTGCCGGTGAGAGTGCGACTGCGTCACATAATTTCATTTCAACTCAATAAACATACTCTCACCCACATACTTCTATTTTGTATTCATACTTCACCCACATACTTCTATTTTTTATTCATACTTCACCCACATACTTCTATTTTGTATTCACATCATCTTATACTTCTATTTTGTATTCATACTTAAGCCGTAAGGTGTTTATACTATGGTACCCACATAATTCTATTTTCTATTCGTACTTAAGCCGTAAGGTGTTTGGACTATGTGCCATGGGAAAGGATTCACTAATCGTCTAATGACACAGAGAAGCGATGCCATCATTCGTTTTAGTAAATTTTGTCAATGAACCTTCGCCGTTGATTCACTCCATCGTTTGGATCTAAAGTCTTATGACCAGATCGTGGAATTCGGCTTATATAAGAATATGGTTTATCTATTATAAATTTAGTATACATTTGTTTAAGTTTTGTTTAACTGTTTTATTGAATGTTTTTAGTAGAATTTTTTTTTTAACTGAAATCCTGTAACATAAATCTGTATAAAATCATTATGTTTACTTATTTAAAATCTGTTTTTAAATATCATACACAACACTGCTTTCTCTTATCACAGTACATATATGCTTTTTAGAGGATTCCTGCATTATATAGACTTTGAAAATATTTTGATCTGCCAGCACTCCTACGAAATAAATTCAAGAAAAGACTTTGATTGCCAGCAGTCTAATGAAATAAATTCAAAGGACCCACAAGCATATGCACCCACAGCTAACTGGTACCTATATACAAATGATATTGAATCCCATTCAGTTTGTGTGCAGGCTAGACTTAATCATAATAGGAAACATAGAGAATAAGAAAATGGTGCGCTCACCTCATAGACGCTTGCACAGGCTTCGCATGGCTACCAATGATTTTTTACTCGTCACATTTTCATAATTCCTGGGCGAATTATGAAAATTGCTACCAATGACCTTGAATTCATGGCTACCATAGACCTTGAATTCATTGCTACCAATGATTTTTTCTTTCACAATGCATCTCACTCCAGTCCTATTGAACATTCTGTTTGTTGATTCCAGCGACCATCTTGCCTTTTATTGATTGTGTGTTAGTTGTGGTACATATTTATTAATTACGCTGAAAGGTGTATATCTATTGGAGATGGGCACAATTAATCACTTTTTAATCTAAGATTTTAATCTGATAGCTAACAATTGAAAATACTGGAATATTCTTAGTCGTCCTCCCAAATCAATGAATGCGATTTACTCTTCACAACTTCCTTGTATTTTTGAATGCATGAGTTAACCTGTTTACTTTTTAACATTTACCTAATCATATTAAGAAATTACTATACCACCATATGATTTCCACATTTAACTATTAACCTTTGAAATTACCACATTTAAGATTAACTTTTGGATTTCCTCAACTCTATGTGCGTTTCAGCTGTCCGTACGTTTGAATTCACCAGAATAATGTCCATCTAGATAACTTTCGACATTCACCAGCCACAACACCAACTACTTTGTGACTGTGCTAATTATACCTATATCTATGAACTGGTGAAAATTATTACCCATACCAAGTCTCGAAGCGAAGCAGGGAAATCGATTAACTAGAATGATTGGGCGAGCAAGCCTTAATCACCTAAAGAAGTCTTTACCAGATAAGGGAGGATATAAAACCCATGCAAGGAGCATAGGGAGAACAACATAATCGCTAGAACGCAATCTCCTTAGGAACCCAAGTTGATAGCAGAGCTACCATGTATGACAGTGTATATATGGTGTTGTTTATTTGTTTTTGGTTTTTTTAAATCTACTGTGACATAAATCTTGAGTGAAATTGTAATTTTTTCTTATTTAAATTGTATTTTTGAATATATATATGAATTCAATATATTGAAAAATGTAAATAGCATTTTGATTATACAGTTTTAGTCACTCAAATCTGTAAATCCAATACTTTTTCATTAAATTTAATACAAAATTAAACAAAAAAATATCACATAAAAAAAAATTCAAAAATCAAAACTTAAACTATACCATTATATATACGGACACTTTAAGCCACTCACATCTCAAAAATTTGTTGTCCCTCTGTGTGTCTATTCGTTCATCGCCGTACTTTTAATGCTTCACATGGTTAATTTTCCATGGAGGATGGCATGCTACTCTCGAGTTCCTACTCGCCTTTTAATGAGGGGATATCAGTGCTTTATTTGGAATTTGGTCAACGTCGGTGAGAAAGTATCTGGCATTGTCAATGCTTGCGAGAATGACTAAAAGTTGAAAAGCCAGCACTAATAAAGTGCATTATGTTGACTAAGTTCCTAAATATATAATTATAATTATTATAGATAAGTGCGTTATTATAATTATGAAAAGCCAGCACTAATAAAGTGTATTATAATTATAATTATATATATTTAGTTATTTATTTATTTGAAGTTTCTAAATTTGTTTTTTCATAATTAAAATGCTAAATATAGTTATAGAAAAGTCAATATTTTTATTTATTTATTTTATGTTGAAGTGTGTAAATTGATTTCTTCATAATTAAAATTTTAAAAAACATGGTTTTGGCATTTTTTCTTAGAAGATTTATTTTAATTTTTTAAATAAAATATTTTATGTTTTGATTTTTTCAAAGTTTTAAGAGATTTAAAATTAAAATGGATTTTATGATAATTGCATTTATGGATGATTGTATAATTTAAAGATATTTTTCCATATGAATGATTATGATTGGATTCTCAATTAAAAGGAATTTAAACTTTACATCTATTAATAAAGAATTAGCCAAACACTCAATAACATTGGTCATACTAATCCCTTAGGTTTAGAGTTTATAAATCCATTTTACCCTTTGTTCTTTTAAGGATGAAGAGGGATTTGAAACAATTGAGATGCAAATCTACTTATAAGGTTTGGAGTTAATATGGATTTATGCTTGTGTGATATGTGTGTGTATGTCTATATATATATATTAATTAATTAAAGCTGAGTATCATGCAATCATTGTTCTTTGTCATTGAAATATGATTGTTTTGTAAAATGAAAAATTGGTTTCTAATTTATTCAATGTCATCTCTATCTTCAAGACTCATAATTTGTGGAATTGAACACTGAATAAGTATTAAATCTCATATTTCTAATTGTTGTTTTTTATACACTACCACTTGTTATGACTTGTCTTTGTACCTTCTAGAACAATTATTAGTTACTTAGTATTGTGATCCTATGTGGCCTCTCATCCTCGGATTCCTATACATTGAGATTCATCATCACATAGAGTTTCTTAAATTCCACTTTTACACCTAAGTTCACAACAAAATTTCAATCACTATCGCTATTATTTTTTTACACCACATCTTTACACTTCACATGATTGAAAGAGTGATCACTTTTATTTATTTATCAGGTACAACACGTCCACATGACCAATACAACTATTACCTTTTTTTTCT
The DNA here is from genome assembly GCA_010110895.2 of Picea sitchensis. Lineage (NCBI taxonomy): Eukaryota > Viridiplantae > Streptophyta > Pinopsida > Pinales > Pinaceae > Picea > Picea sitchensis. The sequence continues at coordinate 45,471 of SNQJ01S0007057.1, forward strand.
TCCCAAGTACAACTTCAAAAATTGTGTGCACCCACTACAATGCTTTCCAAAGCCTATATCTATATCGAATAAATGAATTAATATACATATATCTACATCGAATCAATCAATTAACATAGGTATACAATGGTTAAGTCAGAGAGTGCAATTTAAAACTTCGTTTTTCTTTGATTTATCCATAGACACAATCTATCATATATTTCTTAATATAATTGAAGACCACAAATAAATATATTTTTTTCATTTCATCATAGAAAGAAGGATTCCTAATGTAATTGAAGATGAAAGATAAATATATTTTTTCATTTGATTGTGGAAAATAGGTTAAAGAAGCCCACTTAACATACACAATACCTACCAAGGTAAATAACAAAGTATAATTATAGATTTGTCGTAACCATAATTGAAGAAGAACACATTGCATCTCTCTCAGAGTACTTCATAGTTGTGGTCTTTTTAAATTTTTCAAGTGCACCAATATGTGAAGTAACTTATAGTTACAAATCCAAAGGTATATCCCTTGGTTTTGTATTTTGTTGATGTCTTTCTTGTGATATTTAACGAAATAATTTTGTTTCTTCTGAGATGATCATTAACCCTTCCAAAAGAACTTTTTTTGATGGGTTGTAGGTAGGGTACAATTGGGGTTCATGATATATTTCTCCATCATACAAAATTTGCTCCACGAATTATTGTTCTCCCTTATCTCCTCACATCAATGTTTAATTGATAGTGTTTGTTATTTACATATTCAAACCTTATCCAAAACTTATCTAAGTTGTTTTTATGAGACATAGTGATTATGGATATCCTTATGATCCCATACCTTGAAGGTAAGGATTAGTGAAAGCAACAGAAAATAAAAGATTCATTATTCAATAAATGAAATAATTTTTATATTTAGCTTGTGCATTAGCTAGGAATTTTACATGTGTCTTAGATTTTTTTTATCCTTGATACCTTGAAGAGAGCTACAACTATAATATATAGTAATAATGTTTCAATGGTTCTTTCAAGAATCCATAAAATTATGTTAAAGAATTCAATTTACAATAGTAGTAGTAGCTATAGTATAGGGTGCATCCTTTCATATCAAATTGTATTTGCAAACACCAATACTATATCGAACATCTTTGCATATCAATATCTATATGAGACTTAGAACCTTAAGATAGCTTGAGGTTTAGACTAGTATATATGCATTATAAACAACTTCAAAGTAGCTTGACGTTTATAATAATTTATAAACATTATATAGAAATTCAAAATAGCCTAACACTCACAATAATTTGTATGCGATATGTATGCACTTACATCATAAATGGAATTAAAAACTCCATACGCTCATTTGGCAAGTCAACCTAAGCACTAGATATTTAAATTAGCTAATTCATTAAAAAAAATCTCCACTTCTTAGATTAGAAATTTGTACCTACTCCTTTTGGGTCTTCTTTTATACCTATATGTTTAAGCCTACTTTTATAAAACATTCACACACACTTTTGGAGTTTTATCATAATTCAATTTTTTTATATAACGAAACAATGATTTATAACATTTTTTTTATTTAAAATTTTTATACAAATTTGATTTTTAATATTTAATAAAAACAAATTCTAATAAATACATATATTTGGCTTTAAAAAATTTACATGAAAATGAACTTATTGTTTATTTAAATTTTTTATACAAATTTGATTTTTAATATTTAATAAAAACAAATTCTAATAAATACATATATTTGTCCTTAAAAAATTTACATGAAAATGAACCTATTTTATAAGAATTGAGTACACTTTCATGGCACACTAGCCTTAGAAAATTTTGAACCAATTGAATTCTCTTAGCAATATTTTAAGACAAGTTTCTTTTCATTTACTTATAATTATCTTCTCAATTTATTAATGCTTAAAATTTACTTATTTTTAGGTCGAGGATCATATCATGTGTAATCTACATTCCTTCATGTTTAAAAAAAACTAAAAATAATTGAAAACATGGATGGAAAGGTAAGTAATTCTAAAAAGAAACACTATTAATTATATAATATTGTATTTATGAGAAAAGAAAAGGTGCTACAAGTGGAGCTTTTGTAGAAAGTGTATAAAATATTATTAACCTAAACTAAATTTAGGAAGTGAGTCCCATCCATGATACATGTAGAGAGTATCCACTATTAATTTATTGAGCTATCCACTTTGACATGAATACAAATATTATTTTAACATATTTAATAATCATTAATATTAACATATTACAAAAAGATTTTTTCTTCATTTTTAATTGGTGAGAAGAGCCTTTTCCTCTTCCTCTTTTTTGGTGGTTTATGGTGTTTATGTTGTTTTTCATTCGAATATTCTTTCTAAATGGGATATAATTGAAAACCAGTATTCATTGCAACTCAACTCACAAGCTAAGGAGGAGACAGAAAGAACCACTTCTTTTTATATTTCAAATAACCCACTCTAGAGTTGTGTGACTACACCTCCCCATGTAAGTGACCAAGATGTCCTACCTTGTTTAATTTCCAATCTATTGCATGTCTTATCCAATTTATTGGGAGAATTGTTTCCTACACTTTCCTACTCGAAGAAAGTGGTGAAGGAGAAGTTATGGACCACTTGGACCCTCAACCCACCCCATTTTCAAAACATGTGCAATATCATCGATTTTTATTTGGAATAGATCATTTTTTAATTTTTCATTTATTTTGGTACTTTCTACGTGGAGAATTTAGAGTTATTGGCTTGTAGTAACCATTTTAGGGACATGTATTTATTTGGTGGTTTGGGTATAGAACATGTTTAAGGCCTTAAACAACCCATTTTTGGGTCAAAACTTTGCAATTGAAATTTTCATCCTCTTGACAGTCTTCTACACATTGAGATGTTTCCAAAAACATCATGATCATCTAATTCGAGAACGTATGAAAAAGTTATGCATCCCTCAAGTTGATCACTGTGATACCAAGTGGATGTCACATCAACTCACATTACACACACATGTTGATCCGGAAAGATATTTTAAATGACAATGGTTGAGTTATTAAGCATGTGCTAGTTAACTAATTAAGAAGTTGAATGAAAGCGGAAGAATTATGGAAGAAACATCATAGCCATATGCACATATACAGATCTGAAATAAAGAAAGAAGAAGAAAAAATCATAGAACACCAAAGTGATAACGGAGTTCGACAATCTCGCCTACGTCTTCAAGCCTTTGTCTCAGTGGGTGAGGATTTGTTATTTCTTTTCAAAGATTTAAAATGACATCACAACAGTGTCAAAAGGTTACAAAATTGATATGGTCTTGTTCTACCATATATCTAGAACCTAAAAAAATAAATGACACTGAAATCGGATGACCAAAGTTCCTAGAGATGGCCTGCAAAGGTGCGCTCCTCAACAGCTTCCCTGCATAAAAATGGCTTTGGCTTGGAAAATATTTAGCATAAACCTTTTTTGAATCTCCCCCCATGGCCTCAAGAAGGCCTGGTTTATATAGATCTGAAGTTGGTAACCATCTCCCAACTTACCCCCAAGATGTAGCCTAAAAAAGGGCCTAATATCCCCCAATATTGGCCAAAAATCTCCGAAAATGATGAATAATATCAATAAAATCACTATAATAAATTTAATAACCCATAAAATGCAATTATTCAGAGAGAATCCCCTTAAATGTTGGCCCCTGTTCATATGGGTTCTTTCAATGTGGCCAGACGCTAATCTGGGTTCACTGGCCCCTTAAGCCCCGACCCTTGGTCCTGTGTTGATGGTGCATGTGTCCCTGTTCTGTAGCCCACACTCTAACTATATTAATACCCCGTGGTTAAAAGCATGGTTTCACACCCTTGGTCGATGGGCTAGCCTGATCGATCAGGCACCAACCCATAATGTAACTGCACTATTCAATGGAGAGTCGGGCCACAGACATACCGATAGCGGAACCGAGGGCTAGGTTCATTGTATTTTGCGCCAAAGGATTAATTTTAGACCTGAGGTTCTATTGGTAAACTCATATGCAATGTTGCATTGTGTTCGTATCGATGAGGCCTACGCACATGTTCGTTTTGAAGCCATTATGTGAACTTTGATTTTTAGGCCTTTCGAAGCCCCATCAAGCTCCTAGATCCAGTTTTGGATCAAACCTCCACAATAAAAGACCTTTTGGTCCCCAAAAGGTTATTGACTAGTCATCAAGCTCGGGATAGGCCACCCAACTTGTTCTATGTCTTTGAACTCTGTCGTGTGCCCATGTCTCATCAAGATTAATTGTAACACAATCATTACAACTGACAACATATTGTTAGCCATTTGTACCCTGCCACATCTTACTAAAGCCACTATCATCCATGTAGACAACATTACTAATGATACCATAAAAAATATGACTGGAAATGAACTGATATGTTTGAATATTTGCATGACAGTAACTTATCTTGAAGCAAACTGTGAATTATTTTCCATTCTACAATCATCTCATGTTATTTCTTAAGATCGATTACTTGATTTGAAACAATTATAGGTGTGTTTCTTTTTTGAACTGCCTTCTTTAATTGTTCCATTGTTTTAAGAAATTTATTTTCCTTTACATGATGAGCACGAACCACATATTCTTGACCTTCTTTGATTAAATTATATTGTTTCTTTTCCCTGTAGAAGATTGTTTTACGATCATACAAGTATGGAATTCCTAAGACCATTCCACATTCACTTAGTGTCACCATATCAGATGTTACCTCGTCTACAAAATTAGATGAAATTGAAAATTTTAATGTGCACTCCTTGGTTATGTGCATTTGATGATTGTTGCTTATCCATTTAAGTGTGTAAGGCTTATGATGTATCTGTGTTTTTAATCCCAATTGATGAACCAATTCCTTTGGAATTAAGTTAGATTGAGATCCACTATCTATCAATGTGTCAACCTTAGTGTGCCTCATGATGACCCTTATGTGAAACAGGTTACTTCTACAATCAAATCCTCACCAATTTTACCTGTCATACCAACCAATGAGACTTTAGATTCATCACTTGAATCTAATCCCAAGTCTATGGGTCATGTTGTTGTTGCAACTGTTTGCCTCCCTTTCTTTTCTTTGAACCACTTTGGCCTCTTCTCGGGATGCAATTTACAACAATGGTCCTCATCATGCACCTCTTTCTTGCAATGCTTGCAAGAGAGCTTCTCCTCCCTTCTTTCCACTGAATTTGACTTCTTTCCCTTCCACTTCCTTTTGTCCTGTTTCCTTGAAGAGGATTCCCCTGATACACCAACACATGTTTTCCTTGCTTCAATGTATGTTTCTTGAACAAAAACCCCATAAATATTAGTTGGTCCAAACATGAATACAATATTTCGAATATGTGCAGGTAAACTTCCTATATACTTCATACGAGTTTCTTGGGTATGTAAAGGAATATCTAACATCAATGCCATTTTACGAAAGTCATCTGTGTATTCTTGCACCTTTTTTCCTTTTCTGTGTTTTAAAGCTTTCCATTCAATTAACGCTTTCTCGTTATAACCCAAAGGATAGAATCTCTTTCTAAGTGTAGAAATAAAACTTTGCCATGATGGAAATAAATTACTCACTTGTTGTGTGCCATTTTGCAACTTTCTTTTCCACCAAATGAGTGTTGTTTCTACAAGTCTCAATGATGCCAATTTGATTTGAGTGGCCTCATCTTTGATTTGTTGCACACTGAAATAAACCTCCATCTGTCTCACCCAATTATCAATTCTCTCTGCATTGACTTAACCATCATACATGGGTAATTCGAATTTAACATCAAGTTTTAATAAAGGCATTCCATTCTTATGTTTATGGACATGTTTCTTTGCATTGGATTTAGAACTTGAACTTGAAGAGGAAGGATAAGAAGGAGGTGAAGATGGAGGTGAAGGAGGAATTTGAGGAGGATCCTCTCCTTCACCTTTCCCCTTCGAAGATTCACCAAGAACTTGTCTCTTTCATTCCAAGTTGTACTCATACAAAACCTTCATCATCTCCAACATGGCGAAGAAATTTTTTCAAAACTCTATCTCATCCTGAGAAAGTCCCTCTTCCGAAGCCATCTTCTCGCTTTGAGAAGTTATCTTTCTCAATCCAATCAATGGATTCTCTTCAACAAGATCACCTTCAACATGATGTACCTTTTCCCTGGTTAACATGCAAAACTCAAATCCAAACATCAACTATCTCTGATACCACTTGATGCGAAAATATATTTTAAATGACAATGGTTGAGTTATTAAGAATGTATTAATTAACCAATTAGGAATCTGAATGAAAGAAGAAGAATTATGGAAGAAACATCACAACCATATGAACATATACAGATCTTAAATAAAGAAAGAAGAACAAAAAACCATAGATCACCAAAGTGATAATGAAGTTTGAGAATCTCGCCTACGTCTCCAACCCTTTGTCTCAGTGGGTGAAGCTTTGTTCTTTATGTTAAAATAATTAAAATGAAATCCCAACAGTGAAAAAAGGTTACAAAAATGATTTGGTCTTGTTCTAACAGATCTCTAGAGCCCAACAAAAGAAACAGAACTGATATCGAATGACTGGAGCTCCAAGGAATGACCCACAAAGGTGCACTCCTCAACAACTTCACTGCATAAAAATGGATTTGGATTGGAAAATATTCATCATAAACCTACTATGAATCCCCCCCCATGGCCTCAAGAAGGCCTAGTTTATATAGATATGAAGTTGATAATCATCTCCCACCTTCCCCCCAAGATCTGGCCTAAAAAATGGCCCAATATCTCCCAATATTGGCCAAAAATCTCCAAAAATGTTGAATAATATCAATAAAATCACTATAATAAATTTAATAACCCATAAAATGGAATTATTCAAGGCGCAACCCCTTACTCTTTGGCCCCTAGCCGTATGGGTTCTTTCCATGTGGCCAGGCGCTAATCTGGGCGCGCTGGACCCTTAATCCCTGGCCCCTGGTCCTATGTTGATGGCACATGTGTCCATGTTTTGTATCCAATGCTCTAACTTTATTAAACCCTCCTCGTTAAAACCCTAGTCGTGCATCCTTTGTAGGTGGGCTAGCCTGACCAAGGGCACCAACCCACAACATAACTGCACTAGTCAATGCAAAGTCAGGTCACATGCGTACCGATAGAGGAACTGAGGGCTAGGTTCATTGTATTTTGCACCAACAGATTAATTTTAGGCCTGAGGTTCTATTGGTAAAGTCATATGGATTTTTTCATTGGGTTCGTATCGACGAGCCCTACATACACGCCCGCTTTGAAGCCATTATGAGAAATTTTATTTTTAGGCCTTTATGAGCCCCATCAAGCTCCTAAATCCAATTTTGGATCACATGTGGAGATCATCATGTGTGTAATTTACAAAACAATATATAGGTTCCAAAACACTAACATTAATTTGGAGTTGAGGCATGCAAAAACCCTAACCCTAACCCTAGACAATTATTAGAGCATGTTAAATATGAGGCTACTAGGAAAATAAGGGGTTCCATTTTTTATTGTATTGTTTATTTTTCCATAGTTGAGAAAAGAATTTAGGAGTATGATATTAAAGAATGATAGAGGAAGTAAACTATCCTATATAGACATTTAGTCCACAATGTCCATTACAACTCCATAGTGAGTTCACTTTCTTACAAAGAGGCTGAAAATTACATATGACAAAACAATTTTTACATGATTTCCAATTGGTGAGGTGAGCCTTTGCCTCTTCCTCTCCTTTGGTGGTTTATGGTGTTTTTGTT
>SNQJ01S0007057.1:63647-90369 GCA_010110895.2 Picea sitchensis
TCATCAAAGACGAGGCTGTCAAGATTCAGAGATATCTGAGTGGACTACCACCTTCCATTAGTGACAAGATCCAGTATGATGATCCCAAGTCTATGGAAGAAACAATAAGAAGGGCAAAATGCTTGTATGAACAACAAAGAGAAAGGCCTACTTTTCAGAAGGCTTGGGATGATCAGAAGAAGTTCATGAAAGAGTAGAGGCTGAAGGGAAACAAGCCTCCCTTTTTCAGAAACAGTCCTCAGGGACAACCATCCTTTAGGGAGCCCAGGAAGGTTGAAGTGGATGAAAAAATGCCTAGACCACCACCTATGGAGTGTTGGGGCTATAAAGGAAACCATAGGTACCGAGATTGCCCCCACAGAAAAGATAAAGCGAGAACCGTCCACAATGTTCAACAAGATGAAAGAGTGGAGGATATGGGCAACAGAATGCGAAGGATCTACGCAGCCTTGGACAATAAGCAAGGAGAATTTCAATTGCACATGATTGTAGTGGAAGGTATGATTAACAACCGACCATTTAGTATTTTAATCAATTCAGGGGCTATCCATAGTTATATAGATCCTAGGGTGGTAGAAAGTTTACATTTATCAAGAGAAAACATGAAAATTCTTGGTTAGTGCAGTTGTCTACAGGAACCAAGAGGAAAGTCGCTGAGTTGGTGAAGCCCTGTCTTTTGGACATAAAGGACTAAGCACGAAGGCTGAATTGAATATTCTTCCTTTAGGATCTTATGACTATTTAATTGGAATGGACTAGTTGGACCAGCACCATGCCCTCCTAGACTATCGTAACAAGAGGTTTACATGTTTGGATGAGGAGGGGAATCGGAAAATAGTCCAAGGGATTCCTAGAGCTATGGTTGTTAGAGAAATCTCAACCATGCAACTGAAGAAGTGCTACAGAAAAGGTTGTCAATTATTTGCAGGTCGTGTGGAGGAAGCATCTAGAGATGAAGTCTCAAGGATTGGATACCATGAGGTACTCACAGAGTTCAAAGACGTATTTCAGGAGGTACCTAGACAACCTCCAAAGAGAGACATCAATTTTTCTATAAATTTGATGCCTGGATAAGCTCCAGTTTCGAAAGCTCCTTACAGAATGAGTACACCAGAGCTGAAAGAGTTGCAATTGCAGCTTGAAGAGCTTCTAAGGAAGGGATACATTCACCCCAGCATGTCACCTTGGGGTGCCCCGGTCCTGTTCATGAAGAAGATGGATTGGACGTTGAGGATGTGCATTGATTTTCGGTAGTTGAACAAGGTAATTGTCAAGAACAAGTATCCTCTGTCGAGGATCGATGATTTTTTTGATTAGTTGAAGGGTGTGAAAATATTTTCGAAGATAGATCTCAGATCAGGATATCACCAGGGAAGAATAAAGGATGTGGACATCAACAAGACTGCTTTTAGAACAAGGTACGATCATTACGAGTTCACAGTGGTGTTGTTTGCACTGTCAAACGCACCTATTGTTTTTATGTACTTGATGAATGGTGTATTTAGGGACTATTTAGAAACATTTGTCATAGTCTTCCTAGATGACATCTTGGTGTATTCCAAGTCAAAGGAAGAGCATGAACAACACCTGAGACTGGTGCTGCAAGTGTTGAGAGGACACCAACTGTATGCAAAATTGAGAAAATGCTTATTTTACCAATAACAGATACATTACTCGGGGCACATTATTTCAGAAGAAGGGATTGATGTGGATCCTAAGAAGGTTGAGGCCATCTGAGAATGGTCAACACCAAGGAATGTGGTGGAAGTCAGATCCTTTATGGGTCCAGTGGGATACTACATAAGGTTTATAACAGGGTTCTCAAAGATAGCTCACCTTATCACTTCTTTGCAAAGGAAGGAGAAAAAGTTTCAGTGGACTGAAGAGTGTGAGAAAGGTTTCCAGTGATTGAAGCAGTTGTTAACCAATGCTCCAATCTTGAGGATTACAAATCCAAATATGGATTTCGTAGTGTGCACAAATGCGTGTAAGGAAGGGTTTGGAGGAGTTCTCAGCCAAGATGGATTTGTAATATGTTATGAGTCCAAGAAGCTGAAAGAGCATGAAAATAATTATGCCACTCACAATTTGGAGCTGGTAGCAATTGTCCATGCTCTAAGGAAATAGAGACATTACCTCATGGGAAGGAGATTCGAATTGAGAATAGACTACAACGGTCTGAAATATTTGTTTGGTCAACCGACTTTAAATGATAGACAAAGTAGGTGGATGGAGTTTTTGTGTGAATATGACTTTGATATCAAGCATATCAAGGGGAAAGAAAGCAAGATGGCTAATGCACTCAACGGAAAAGTGCATGACTTACATACTTCAGCCACTAGCATGTACATGACTGATATCAAGGGTAGAATTTTGGAAGCTACAAATGCGGATTTGCAGTACAGAGACTTAGTAGCAAAGCTACAATAGCATGAGAGACCACAAAAAAAGGAAAGTTACATCTTGGGAGTTGATGGAATACTTCTGTATAAAAACAGAGTGTATATACCCAATGTCCAGCAACTGAAACTTGTGATTTTAAAATAAATGCATAACGTGACTTATGTTAGACACCCTAGATATCAGAAGACTATGGCAGCAGTCAAAATCCATTACTTTTGACCGGGTATGAGGAGAGAGATTGCTTAATACATCACCAAGTGTATGGAGTGCCAGAAAGTTAAAGCTGAGCATAGGCACCCAGCAGGGTTGCTGCAACCTTTGCCCATTCCTGAATGGAAGTGGGAAGTGGTGACCATGGATTTTATTACAAGATTGCCCAGAATGAGCAAGAAACACGATTTGATCATGGTTGTGGTGGACAAGCTTACAAAAGCTGCCCATTTTATTCCACTAAAAACCACTCACAAGGAAGCAGATGTTGTTGATATCTTCTTAAAAGAGGTGGCACGCTTGCATGAAATTCCTAAAACAATTGTGTTTGATAGGGACCCGAAATTCACCTCGAACTTCTCGAAAGGACTATTCAAAGGATTCCGAACAAATCTGAATTTTAGTACAACGTATCATCCTAATTCAGATGGACAGACAGAGAGGGTGAAAAGAGTAATAGAGGACATGTTGAGAATGTACGTGATGGACAAACCATCAATATGGGAAAACTACCTGCATTTGGTAGAATTCGCCTACAATAATGGGTATCATGCATCGTTGAAGATGAGCCCATTTGAAGCACTTTATGGAAGAAAGTGCAACACTCTAGTAAGTTGGGATAATCCAGCTGACAGAGCAGTAGTTGGGCCATAGTTGCTCAAGGACATGGAGGACCTGATCCAGGTGGATATCGGTGGCCACCCACCTTTTCCAAATGGCTCAAAACAATTTTCTGGCCATTTTGGCAATTTACTATTTTTAGTAGGTTTTAACTTCGGGGGCCATTTTTAGGGTCTAAATGAAGGTTTTTCGAGATCGAAGTTCTCAATGATAGCCGAAGGCATGATTGAGCCCCCAAAATGAATCTCCTCGACAATACCTTTCCAATGAGCTATCACACGCCTAAAACGGAGTTCGTATGCAAAAGTTACGACCCCGGGAGGTTGATGTACTCACTTACCCAAACGGGGCCCACATGAATTTTGGTGCTTCATCTCCTAGGGTTAGGTTTTTGGATTTCTAGGACTTTTGGCATCCCCGTTTATTGTAAAAGGGCCTTCATAGCCTCATTGTAATCATCTTCTTGCGAATGCAAGTAGCCGTCACATCTCTTCTCAGAGATAAGCTCCCACCATTCTAGCGAGTCTTTCACTCTGTATTTTTACAGTCTCTGTACATTTCTTTCATTAATAGAAATCGTGTATTACTGTATCTCTGTGTTTATGGTTGCATCTCTGATATATTTTTTTTATATTACTGGATATACGCGATATCTTTGTACATTTCTTTATTGTATCTCCGCTCTCATTTCGTGCCGAAAATAATCCGGATCAGGACCAAATCATAAAAATTATACAGAATTTGAAAGTTTCCCAGGATAGGCAGAAAAGTTATGCTGATAAGAATAGAACCCATAGAGAATTAAAAGTGGGTTATCATGTTTTCCTGAAAGTGAAAACTAACAGGAGTTCAGTGAAGCTGGGAAGTTGCGCCAAGTTGGAAGCCAGATTTTGTGGGCCATTTGAAATTCTAGAAAGGATTGGGCCAGTTGCATACATGCTTGCATTACCTGCATCTATGACTGTACATAATGTGTTTCATGTTTCAGTGCTCAATAAATATATACCTGATGCTAATCATGTTATCGACTAGAATGTGATTCAGGTGGAACTAGAAGGTGTCCTGCAAGTGCATCCTGTGCACATATTGGACAGGAAAATAAAATAGCTCTGAAATCGAGCTACACATCTTGTAAAGGTCTAGTGAACCTGGTACATTCCTCAGGACGCAACATGGGAGCATGAAGATGTTATGCAGGCAGAGTACCCGCATCTTTTTGAAAATTTTGAAAAGCTTGCATATGTTGTGTAAAGTTGCACTGAGGATAGTGCAGAAATAAGGGGAGGGGGATTGTAATGTCCCCAAGGCAAAACCCAGTTGTAAATATTGTTTACGAAATGAGTTGTAAAATGTTTTATACGCTGGTGAGACAAGTTCATATAATATGGTGGGCTTATGTGATTGTTAGGACAGAGAGCCTAAGTGTTGAAGGGCAAGAGCCTGATGTTGTACATGTATCTATGCAGAACATTAATAAAAATATAAACACCACCACGTGTAGGCCAACACGATGGATGAGTGATGGGGGACTAAGATTCCATAGAGTGGGCAAGGGATTAGGGGCTGGAAGGTGGGAAAAGGGTCTTAGTGTGGAGCCTAGGGGCTAAACCTAAGGGCTTAACTCTTGGGAATAATATTTTAATATTATTCCAAAACGACATGTGAATAATATGTTTTTATCCTAAGTTTTTTTGGAATGACATGTGACTTCCAAATGGTGGGAGGAACACACGCTGATGGAAGCATGCAACTTCACGGGTGACAAGTGTCAACCCAAACCCATGCAAATAAAAGGGTTGAGATGAGCCATGGTGGGGGGCTGCCTCCATTCTACCCGACTGTCTGAGCATGAACTGGTCCGACCTTGGCAAGAGACCTCATGCATCTTCTGAACCGTAGATCCCCTGAACCAGAACCCTGTGTTGATTTCAAGAAAAAGTCTATGTTTGTTCTGGAAAGCTGGTACACCCCTTCTCTGTTCTAAACCATGGAGTCTGAATCGACCCCTGCGTGGAAAAATCGTCACGCATCCCTGAGAATCCAGAGTGTGAGTTTATCCCGTGTTGCCAGATTGAGAAAACGAAAGTGTCTCGTTCCTGCTAATCTTGGTTATGCTATTGCACCTGTTTGCAGCTGTCCTGGGGTTTCGTGTATGGATTCTCATTGATTGTGTTGGACGTGTAGTGTTTGATGTTGTGTGGTTTGTTGGATGGTTAGTACAACACTCTCTCCAGGTGAGAGAGGTGGTGAAGTTGGAAGAACAGGTTGTTGGGCCTGTGAGTGACTCTCTCCAGGTGAGAGAGTGTGCAGTGGAAGGAGAGAACTCCTAGAAGGAACCTGGTAGCTGCCACAGAGCTCGGAGACTTCCAGTCCGGTCTGTTGCTGAAACCCAAGGCAAGGGAGGTCAGTAGCCGAAGGGTTGTATAGGTGACATAGAAGGTGTACATCCTAGGGTGGAGCAGGCATGTGGGGAAGGAGAGTCTGTGAGCAGTGAGTATGAGTGGTTCCTGGAAGAGAATTCCTTCCTTGTGACTGTGTGTTTACCCTGTAACCTCATCCTAGCCTAGGATTCCTTGCCTTGGCAATAGAGCTTAGTCCCATCTTGGGGGTGACCCACTGCTGAGCTTGATGAGCAGTGTGGTCTAAGGCTGGGAGTTTCGTGGAAGGCCTGCACTTGGTTGGTGGAATTACCACCGTTTCAAAGATAAGTACCAGATGATGTTTTAATTATGTTTTTGCATGTCTGTGAATTTATATTTATCATGTATTTTGTTGTGCATATGAAGTAATGCTAAAGCCATTGATTATTTATAATAGTAGTAATTCTTATGGTTACTATGAGTTTAAATGTGTTTCATTTTCTTAAATGCATGTCTTATACATAGAATTAAGCATGAGATTGTTATTTCACGAAGTAGCATCTGCCCGGCCCGGAATGGGGGTGTTACACCACTCTCTGAAATGCTTCTGTGAAAATTGGGTATGATTTAATAAGATGCATGTCATGGGGCTCATCCCTGACAATATATCCTCCTTTATGAAGCTTCTTACCTTGTTGATTGTCCATGATAGTTTATTTAACACACTTCCCCTTATAATAACAGTTGCTATCAGATTATATGATGTAAACTAGTAAATTTAGGGTTTATGGTTTGATTTTGCATGGTTTAGGGTTTGCTGATAAAAGTATTCATGCAAAAGGAACACTGCAAGAATGAAAAATATTGCAACTAGGAGATGAGAGGAGAAAATGACAACCCTAAACTAGATGAGACTCCAATCAGGCAAAAACTTAGGGAAATTGTGTAAGACAAAAAATGAACTTTGTAGCAAATGAATTTTGTCTAGGTTTTTTATCAGAAGAGTTTGCAAAGTGACAAGTCTGAAAGGAAAAACGATTTTGAAAGAGATGATATTTCAAAACTTGGGTGAAAAGAAAATCAACGATGATTTTATCAAATGAGAAAATAAATGGTTCGTAGTGCATTCAGTTTGCAACACATACAATGAATTCAATCCATAGCACTAACAATAATTCGTAGCAAATAGGATCATGGATGTAAGAAACAATTGCGATTGATATTTTTTGTATGAAAACAAGGAACTTGGGTATGCATTAAATCTTAAGATACAAGGACTGTAGAAGATGACTAGGTAAAATAATTTTGCAGCACAAATGATATGAAACAATTTGTAGTGAGTAGAAAATTTAACAGCAATTAGGGTTTGATGGTAATCAATCTTCAGTCGGTGAAATTGAACATTTAAGCAGAGTACCTAGTATATATAAAGCTCACATGTTGTCGCATAAACCAAACTAACAGTTCTTGGAAGCATTTGATCCACCTTCAACTGCTACAGGAAATTCGTAGCGCCTTAATTTAAACCAGTTTGTAGTGTACTTTTTTCAAAATGATAAACCTTCTTATGAAATCGACTTGAAGAAAAGTGATGAATAGATGGTGATGAAACATTAAAATGCCAATTTCCACATTTCCAAAACATGATGGTGTGCAATTAGGGGTATCACTTTCAAGAAGTGATACCCCTAAAAAATTACATCATGCACTAATCGCACACCATCATGTTTTGGAAATGTGGAAATTGGCATTTTAATGTTTCATCACCATCTATTCATCACTTTTCTTTATTGGTAGAAAATTCAAAATTCAAAACCATCACTTTTTTATACATTTTTCATCTATAACACCACTTATTCTTACATTTTTTATTTATATTTATAAAATAATTTTAAAATGTGATAAAATAAAACGAGAGATTAATAATACACAAGAGATTAATAATACATAAATCACATTTTTCATCTATAACATCATTCCTTACATTTTTCATCTACATTTATAAAATAATTTAAAAATATGATGAACCAAAAGGAGAGAATAATAATACATGAAAGATTAATAATACATAAATCATAAATTACTAGAAAACTAAATTCATTTTTTATTATTTAAACTAATAATTTTATCAATCTAAAATTACAATTTAGATAAAAATTATATAACTAAATTCCAAAAACTACAAATTAAAAAGAAAATAAAAAATATATAATATTTGACTTTCTTCTACCTTTATTATACATACATCTATAAAAAATTATATCGATCTATAATATTTACTTGGAACTCTTGAAAACTTTTACTAACTTCCCATGTTCACCCATATTATGCATTGATCTATAAAATTTACTTAAAACTCTTGAAAACTTTTACTAACTTCCCATGTTCACCCAATGCACAACTTGGGCACATCATACTTCCTCAAAATATCTTGGACTGTGAGACTACATTGACGAACTTGGATTAGGACAACTTTGGGCACTTAATACTTCCTTACAAAGAATTTGTATTGTTAAAGTAGGTTGGAGAACATGTGAGATGTTTCCACCTAACTGTGTAGTGTGAAGCCTGATTGATGAGTGGTTTGGATCTAATAGTGTGGATATACAAAAGAGATCAAGAAATTCATTTGGATCTACGTTTAATACCTCTAGTGACCAAGCAACTGTGAATTTTTTTCCGCAAAAGTTGTCAAGTGGATCTCCCTAGGAGAAAAGAGAAACAACTGTTGAACTATGTTTTCTATCCAAGACAAATGTAGATAACATGATTTATATTGCAGACGGTGGGGCCATTCCTTTGCTAGTTAATATTTTGTCCACGCCTGATTCTACAACATAAGAGCATGTTGTGACAACTCTTCTTAACTTTTCCATCTCTAGAAGCAACACGTGTGCAAAGTCTTGGCTAGGGAATTGGTCCCATTGTTGAGGTTCTAAAAAAGGGTAGCATGGAAGGAAGAGAAAATGCTGCAAAAACTCTCTTTAGCTTGTCAGTTGTTGATGAAAACAAGATAACTATTGGTTCATATGGTGCAATACTTTCTTTGGTTGGATTTCTTTGTGAGGGTAGCAAGAGAGGTAAAAAGGTTTCTGCTACAACACTCTTCAATTTATCAATATATCGAGATAAAAAAGAAAGGGTTGTGAGCATTGGTGTTGTATCCCCTTTGATACAATTGCTGGTATATCCCAGTGCAAGGATGGTTGATAAAGTCCTTGTTGTACACTGGCAATTCTTGCAAGCCATGCTGAGGGAAAAATAGCCATCGACAATGCTGAGGAAATCCCGATATTGGTGGATTTAATCAGAATTGGTTCACCTTGAAACAAGGAAAATGAAGTTGTTGTCTTTCTTTTATTGTGCAGAAGGGATCTAGGGAATCTTGTCGCATATTGAGAACTTGATATTATGAACCTTTGTCAGAAATGACCTAGAATGGTACTGAAAGAGATAAGCGCAAGGCTAGTTCATTACTAGAGAACATGAGCGAGCGAAAGGCATTTCAACGTAACTAAGTACAATTATCCGAACACCCCAGAAATTGATCTTGAGCTTTTGTGTTTGTTTTTTTGCAATTGTAATGAATCTCGGATCTACAACACACATGGAAATTGTGCACAACGCAGTGACAAATACATAAAAGACTGCACGAGTTATTGTGTGCTATAAAATGCTTAATGAAAAATTTATAGATGTTGAAATAACATGGTGTTATACTTTGCAAATAAAATCATAAATACACATGAGTATGGAAACACTCAGAATACTTGATATCTATTAAGAACTTCGACATTTCTTCTTCACGACTATGTTCTCTCTACCTCTCTGCATGTGTATATAACAACTTACTATAGACTCTGACATATAAATAATATGACTAAGACTTCTTATAGAAGATAATTGACTTAACAATAAATACACAAATAAATTTGACTCACTCTTACCTACTTAAATTGACTCGAGAAAGATTAAGATCGACTCCACTTAATAACTCCCCTGCTTGTCGATTGATAAAAAATGATCTTGCATAAATGTGTGACTTTGTATTTGGAGAATGACTGAAAATATGACTGAATGATTCACTGACAAATCGACGAAGACATAAATCTCACCCATTTGTAATTACTATTTCCAACACTCCCCCTTAATTATAAGTAGATGGGATTACAAAAACAATTTACATCAAAAACTTGAATTGACATTTACTATCACTCTTCTTTACTGTGCATACTCCCAAACTACTGCATAGATGATGAAATGCATCTCTTGCTAAATCCTTTGTAAAAATAAACGTGACTTGTTCTTTTGACCTGCAAAACTCTAAACAGATTTCTTTGTTATTCACTAATTCTCTGATAAAATGATACCTTGTATCAATATGCTTGGTTTTCTTGTGAAACACATGATTCTTTGACAACATGATGGTTGAAGTGCTCTCACAAAATACTGTCGTTGGTTCATGTTGTTCCTACAAAAAATCTTTTAACATTCTTCTCACCCAAATTGCTTGACAAGTTGTGCTTGTAGTTGCAATGTACTCTTCTTCTGCTGAAGAAAGAGTCACTATGGGTATGCTTCCTTGATGCCCATGATACAATACCTATTCCAAAATGAAATGTGTACCCAAAGGTACTTTTCCTGTCATATATTCTACCTCCACAATCACTGTCAGTCTATACAATGAGTCTCAAATCTTCTTAAGTAGAATACATAATGCCAAAATATTTTGTTCCATTCACATATCTCATAATTTGTTTTCCTACCTTCCAATGTGATTCTTTTGGAGTTTCCATAAACCTTGAAATTAGGCTCACCCCATACATAATATCAACCCTTATTTTTGTTAGATACATAAGACTACCTACCAATCTTTTAAATAGTGTGGAATCCATCTTCGACTCTTTATGTTCCTTTCTTAACTTCAATCCTGTTATGACAGGTGTTGGGGATGCTTTGGAATTTATCATATTGAATATTTTGAAAATTTAATACACATACTTATATTGTGAGATAAATATACCATATTTGGACTGGTGAACTTCTATTCCCATAAAATATCTCCTATACCCCAAATCCATCATTTCAAATTCATCCTTCATGACTGACTTAAATTTTTCTATGCCAAAATCACCTGTAAACATTAAATCATCTACATATAAAGAAGCAATTAACATGTTACCTTTATTATTTTCTTTGATTTACAATGTTTTCTCACTTTCACTTCTCTAAAATCAATTCTTTGTAAGATAGGAATCTATTTGACTGTACCAGGCTCTGAGAGCTTGTTTTAACCCATACAGTTCCTTCTTCAATATATACACTTTGTTTTATTTTCTTCGAACTTCATATCCTTGTGGTTGTTCCACGTACACTTCTTCTTCTAAGTTTCCATTTAAAAATGTTGACTTTATATCCATTTGGTAAACTGGCCATTTGTTATGTGTGGCAGTGGCTAACACAGTTATGACCGTGTCCATGCGCACAACTGGTGCAAAAGTTTCACTGAAATCAATTCCAGGTTACTATGTAAAACCTCTTGCAACTAACCCTGACCTCTGCTTTTGAACGTTTCCTTCTACATCTTTCTTGGTTTTATAAATCCACTTCACACTTATCACATCCTTGTCTTCAGGTATATCTACAAATTTCCATGTCTGATTTTTCTTTATGCATCTGATTTCTTCATCCATGGCTTGTGCCCTTATATAATCTTTGAGAACTTCTTCAAATGTTAATTGATCATCTATTTGTGAAAACAGAGGAAAAACTGAAAATGAATTTGTTGTGTGCTCATTATATATGTCTCACGTACTTCTTGTCTTCCTTGGTAACAAAATTGTTAATGTTGGACCTGGGGATGTAGAACTACTTGGACTGCTTACTAGAGTTTGTTGCGCTCTAGGTGTAGATTGAACACTTGTTGATCTTACTCGAGTATTCCACGCTGTAATTTGTGTCGCAGTGCCAAGTGTAGAAGGGAATGTGCACTAACTTGTACATGTTGTTCGAGCCACCTATTCTTCTTCTATATGATCATGTTCAATGATCTTGACAATCTTTTCTATTCTTCCATCACATGCTTCATTCTCCCCGAATTGAACATCACGATTGATTATGAATTTTATTGTGAGAGGATCATACAACTTGTATTCTTTTGTATCTTTCGAATACCCCAAAAATATAAATTTATGTCCTTTGTTGTCAAGCTTCTTTCTCAGCTCATCTGGAACATGTGCGTATGTGACACAACCAAAAAAAATTAAGTGCGCCACATTATGCTTCATACCTGCCCAAGGTTCTTGAGGAACTATGTTCTTCACACTCTTTGTTGGAGATATTTTGATAGAGATATGTTCATGATGTATACTGCAGTTGCTACTACTTTAGCCCAATAATCATTTGACAAATGTTTGGGTGCCAACATACTGCGCACCATTTCCACGATGGTTTTGTTCTTTCTTTCTGTGACACCATCCTGCATTGGTGTATGTGGCATTATAAATTTATCGTAGATGCCATGAAATTTACAAAATTTCTTAAACTCTCTTGAAATGTATTCTCCTCCTCTGTCAGTTCTTAGACACTTGATGTAATAACCACTTTGTTTCTCCATAAGTGATTTGAACTGCTGAAAATAACCCAATGTGTGAGATTTATGTTTTAAGAAATAAATCCATGTCTTGAAAAATCATCAATGAATGTCATAAAATTAGTACTTGCTCCTATAGATGGTGTTTGCATTGGTCCAAAAATATCTAAATGTACAATTTCTATTGGATCTTTTTCTCTGTATGACTTGCCAACTCAAAACGATTCTCTATGTTGTTTTCCAAAAATGAATCCTTCACATATTCTTTCTGTTTTTTCATTGAATGTAAAACCTTTTACCATATCCTTTGTGTGTAGAAGCTTCAGACCTCCAAAGTTTAAATTTCCAAATATGAAATCCCATAGCTAGGAATCATCCCATACTTCAGATTTGAATGTTTCTTACATCTTTGTGCTACTTTCTTCTTTCTTGATATTACATATACATTATTTTCTTCATTGGTACTACACAATTTTTGTTGTAAATGCAATGTCTAATTGCGTATCTTTTACTTTACCAACAACTAGCATTGTATTCCTCTTCTTGGATGGCTTCAATGTCAATGGGAAATTTTTGTTACTTGTCATCTGAATTCTTGAAATAAGATGATTGCTTGGATATTTTCCCATAATAACACAATGATTATCTTCCATATAGATTCTATATCCTTTCTGTAACAATTGTCCTATGCTCATCAGATTATGATTCATACAATAAACATAATATACATCATGCATGACTTTTTGTTCTCCTTGTTTACTTAAAATGTTTATACTGCCTTTGCTTGAGACAGTGACTTGGATGTCTATTCCATGTGTAACCTCGGTTTGGACTGACTTATCCAAACTAGAAAACAATTCTAAGTTTCCTTTTATGTGATTACTGCATCTTGAATCTAGATATCATATGTCACAGGGAATTTCTTGGGCAACATTGCATTCAACTGGTGATACTATAGGTATTTCTTCAAACGCGTGCCATAAACATAGGAATAGAAGTACTATTTGCACTGTGTGATTGATCTTGACCTTGCGTGTTCTAATTATACTGTCTTTTTCTGCACTCATATGCATAATTTCCATACTTTTTACACTAATGACACTCAATCTTTGATTTATCAATTCTCTAACTACATGGCTGACGATATTTGGGTTTTGACATCTTCCACTAGTTCTTCCAGGACTGCAATTGCATGCAACTCTAGAAGAACTTCTTCCTTTTCCTTTAGAGTTATCTCTCCCCCTTCCTCTCACACAACTTATAGATGATTGCGTAGAAAATTCATTCTCTAATGACATATTTGACCTATTCAATTTTTGTTCACAATTAATGAGGGAAGCTTGCAGTTCATCTAGACTAAACTGACTCAGGTCTTTGTTCTCTTCTAGAGTCACAACAAGGGTATAAAATTTAGCAGGAATAATCCATGTAACTTTTCAACAACTTTTCTTGAACTATGGTTTCTCCATCAGAGTTAATTTGATTTATCCGGCCAATAACATGGGTGTAAAATAAATCTATTGAATATGTGTCTTTCATTGACAGAGTTTCAAAATCTCTTCTAAGAATTTGTAGTTTCCAAGTCTTGACTTTGTCCATACCTTGACAAGATGTTTGTAATATCTCCCATGCCTCCTTGTCTTTCTTTGTTGATGCAAATCTTGGGAGTATGCTCTCATGCATGGCTTGATGTATGCAAAACATTGTCTTTCCATCCTTATTCCTTTAATATTTCAAAACATCCTTCTCAACTTTTGTGAGTACATTAAATGTTTCCTGGTCTCTTGGTTCCGCATATCCATTTTCGACTATCTCCCATACATATTGACCTCAGAACAATGCCTTCAAGGTCAGATACCATAACTCATAATTATTTCCTGGAAAAGTGGGAGGTTGCAGATTTGAAGTAGAAGCCACATTTCACCTTATGATAGAGTTGTTGCTCTGATAAACTTTCCCCGATCAACCTGTTATGATAAAATTGTTCTAATAAACTTGTTCTGATAAACCTAATCTGATACCATAATCCACATGGATATTGGTGGCCACCCACCTTGTCTAACTGGCTCAAAACAGGTTTTTGGCAACTTATTATTTTTAGCAGTTTTTTGGTTCCTGAAATTTTGGGGCCTAAATGATGTTTTTTCATGATCATGCACCTCAATGATAGCCAACGTCTCTTATTTATCCCTGTAAATGAATTTCCTCATCAATATCTTTCTAATCATCTAGCATGCACTCAAAACGAAGATCGTATGCAAAAGTTGCAACCCCGGGAAGTTGATGTACTAACTTACCCCAACATGGCCCACATGACTTTTGACGCTTCATCTCCTAGGGTTAGGTTTTTGGATGTCTAGGTTTTTTTCATTCTTGTTTATTGTAAAAATGCCTTAAGAGCCTCATTGTACTCATCTTCTTGCAAATGAGCATAGCTGTCACATATCTTCTTAGAGATAAGCAACCACCATTCTAGCAAGCTTGTTTCACTCTGCATTTTACAGTTTTCAACATATTTCTTATTTAATAGAAGCCAAGTTTTACTATATCTCTATTATTTTTCACTATTTCTTTGTGTTAATATTATAAATCTGTGGTTTCATTTCGTTTCGCTCATAAATCTGGATCAGTGGTATCAGAGCGGTTCACTCATCGTTTTTTTAATGCATGTCCCTCACACGATCATGGTATAAAGAGTTGGGTCTCGAACTTGCTTCTCTTGAGGAAAACTGCTCTCACATGTGCAAGAAACTCTCCATGGTGGTTGAAAAGAAAAATGACGGGACAAGAGATCCTTTCAAAATGTTGCTTGAGTAATCCCTTGAGTGATAGAGGAATGAGATGATGGACAACTTTTCACAAATCCTTCAACGACTGCCGACAAGAGACACATCCACCTCAAGTGGAGGCGCCACCCCCTTCAAGGTACAAATCAATTATTATATTCCTATATTTGAAGGTCAAAAAGATGTCGATGTCATAGATAAATGGTTAAATCTTCTAGAAGGGTATTTTTTTGTCCACAACTTTTCCGATAAAGAAAAGATTACATTTGCACTCCTCAAGGTCGTCCCCAATGTCAAAGATTTGTGGGAGAATTTATGTGAGAAAAATGAAATAAAGGGATGCACATTATTTGCATTTTCACCCACTTGGGGTTCCTTTAGGGATGATATTAAGGAACAATACTACCCTGTTGGAAGTTATGACGACTTGTATACAACATGAAAGACACTGTGACAGAAAAGAGACCAAACAATGCCATAATTCATGAATTTATTCCATACCTTGTGCACCAAGTTGGGTATGAAATGTTTTGAGAGACATCTGGTGCTCAAGTACCACGACGGTCTGCATAGATACATCTAGAAAGAAATGGATTTTTTGAACACCAAGATCAAGTCCGATAAACCTGATGAGCCAGAGGAAGGCGAGCACCTATTTCATTCACATATGTGGGTAAAAATCACTCTATTGCACTTAATCGTTCATAGTGGTAACTATAAGAACCTCATATCAACATAGGTCATCAAGAGGCTAGCCCTGCTGACAACTCCGCACCTGCAACCCTACACCATCGGATGGCTCTGTCAAGGAAGCGATCTTCACATCAGCCAAAAGTGTCTCATGTCATAGGACATCAAGCCATTCAAAGATGAGGTATTATGTGATGTTTCTCCCCTTGAATTTTGTATGTTGTTTTGGCCAACCTTATTTATGGAAATTCCATGTTGTATATGATCTATGCCTCACAGTGTTATTCTTATTTTGAACAAGAAATTGTACAGGATACGTGAGGTAGTCCCACCTAGTGCTATTTCCTTGATCTCTTCGAATAAATGTAGGAAGGTCATTTCTCATACTGGGAAGTTTTTCTTCTTCATGATTCACTCTAAGAGTGAGAAAAAGGTTGCATCCACATCCATGGCCTCTGCGTTTTACCTCTCCATGCTGCATAAGCAAGTGGATAAGGTCATGGAAGAATACAAAGACATCTTCTCATCACCTACTCGGGTACCTCTTCAATTTTAGTTATAGCATCCAGTCGATATGACCCCCATCGCATCGCTACCCAATGGGCCAGTCTATCGCCACTCTCTACTATAAAATTAGGAGATCAAGTGTTAGATCCAAGAACTGCTCCACAAGGGGAACATCCGACCCAACTCGTCACCTTTTCGAAGCCCAATTGTGTTGGTGCAGAAGAAACATGGGACTTGGCGACTCTCCATTGATTACTGGGACCTAAATAAAATCACACTTACGAACCGGTACCCAATTCCCCGAATCGAAAATCTCTTTGATCACCTCAACGGGGCCAAATACTTCAGTAAGATTGATCTGAATTCTGGCTACAATTAGATCCTAATAGAACCAACACATGTATGAAAAATTGCCTTCAAGTCAAAAGAAGGTCTTTTTGAATGGATAGTCATCCCGTTTGGTTTGACAAATTCCCCAAGAAATTTCATGGGGATGATGGACAATATATTGTAGCCTTTCAATAATTATTTTTTGGTGGTGTTTCTAGATGACATCCTCGTCTACAGAAAGACTTGGGAAGAACACTTGCAACATATTCAACAAGTTCTGCACACTCTGTGGTAGCACAAGCTATATTCCAACTTGGAAAAATTCTCTTTCAGAATGGACAGGGTCAGGTACCTAGGATACATTGTTGATTCACATGTTTTTCATTTTGATCCATCCAAGATCCAAGTAATCCGTGAATGACCAACCCCAACCAAGCTTACTGATCTTCGGAGCTTCTTAGGCCTTGCCAATTTCTATCGAGGTTTCATGTTGGGATTCTCCCATGTTGCATGGGCCCTTAACCAAATAACCAGAGGTGGTGGTAAGGAAAACATTTTGTGGGGCCTATCTCAACAGAAATAATTCAATGATCTGAAGCATCGCTTGTGCTCTACCCCGGTTATTTCATTACCTTACCTGCAACAACCCGTTGAGATCAAGATAGATGCTTGAGACTATGTTGTGGGTACAATCATCACTCAACATGGCCACCACTTGGCCTATCATAGTGAGACACTATTAGATGTCTTTCGTAAGTACCCTACTTATGACAAATAAATTACTCCATTATGTAAGCATGCCTCCAATGGAGGAATTACATTCGCAGGAAGGAGACAATCATCTACACTAATCATAAGTTGTTGCAGTTCATGCAGACAAACATATTTCCAACAAATACACCTCAACCTCAAATATAAGAAAGGAAGTACCAACCGAGTCACCAATTTCCTCAGTCGACCTCCAGTTGTGACACTCACCACACTACTCAATTCTTGTGGCCACGTGACCTCCATATGGCCCCACCTCTATGAGACAAAAGCTGACTTCGCCAACACCTACGAGATGTTAGGTGCAAACACAACTGTCACTGATTTCCATCTTCAGGATAGGATGTTTTTCGATCTGTGCCATCTATGTGTTCCATGAAGTGAGCGAGTGAAGCTGATTTGGGAAGCCCACTATAGTTAGGTGGCAGGACACTTCAGCGTGGAAAATATAGTGGCAGTGTTGCAATGACATTTCTACTGGATGAAACTTCGATAGGATGTCAACAAGTATATATGGTCCTGCACTACCTACATTATTGCCAAACTGGCCATTAAGAAACAAGGCATGCACACTCCTCTCCCTACTCATGGCATGCATTGGTAATCCATCTCATGGACTACATGTCGGGCCTTCTATCCACCAAGTAGGGAAATCAATGTGTTTTTATGGTTATTGATTTCTTTTCCAAGTTGGTGATTATGGTTTCCTGCAAGAAGAGCCACACATTATAGGCCACTTCCAAGCTCTTCTTTGAATGAGTGTGGGTACACTTTTGGATCCCACAAACCATTATCTCAGATCAGGATAGTTGGTTCCTTAGCACATTCTTGTCGAGGCTTTGGTCACTACTAGATACCAAGCTCACCAAGTCCATTACCCTCCACCCCTAGACAGATGGCCAAACTGAGGTCATCAATCGGATGATCATGCACATCCTATGCATGTACAATTCTAAGAACCCCCACACCTGGGATGAGAGTCTTCCCTATGTTCAACATAGATACAACAAAGCCATACATAGCTCAACTGACCACAACCCATTTCAGGTGGGGTTGGTATTTCAACCATTCGGTCCCATGGATGTTGCACTACCCATTACGGCCATCTAGGCAGACTTATCGCATGCTCCAACTGGAGCTGAAAAAGTCGCCCGATTCATTAAGAAGATCCAACACATCCACCAACATGTTCAAGATATTTTACAGAAGTCCAATGCCAAGTACAAACAATGCCATGATCAACACCGGGTGCCACAGAAATTTCAGGTAGGGGACAAAGTTTGGTTGTAGTTGCAGAAAGAATGTCTTACAGGGCCCCATTAGAAGCTTCATCCACTCCGTTATGGACACTACACCATCACCAAGGTTTTGGGTAACTATGATTTTGATCTCAACCTTCCCCCATTCCTTGGATTGCACCGATTATTCAATGTGGACCTCCTTCATGCTTATTTCCCACCCTTATTGGACACCTCAGAGATAGTAGAACAATTGAAACCAACAAAGCTCAACCCTGAATACCCGGAACATGCATCCACTTATCATATCATGGACATAAAGTTCAAGGGCACTCACCAACATAGGAGTCATCTCTATTGGGTTTCCAAAGCAGGGCAGCTCCTACACCAAGGCAAGTGTCTCACTCGTGGCCAAATTCAGCAGAAATTTTCTCATCTGATGGTGGCACTTAACACAATGGATACCATTTCTTCCTAAGGGGGAAGGATTGATCCAGGAGGATCTCGGTGGCCACCCATCGTGTCCAACTAGGTCAAAACAGGTTTTTGGGAACTTACTATTTTTAGCAGTTTTTTGGTTCGTGAACTTCCAAGGCCATTTTGAGGGCCTAAATGACACTTTTTCGTAATAACAATCCCCAATTATAGACAAAGGCTCTTTGTGATCCCTCCAAATGAATATCCTCATCAATACCTTTCTGACGAGCTATTGTGCATTCAAAACAGAGATCGTATGCAAATGTTATGACCCCAGGAAGTTGATGCATTAAGTTACCCCAACGGGGCCCACATGAATTTTGGCGCTTCATCTCCTAGGGTTAGGTTTTTGGATGTCTAGGGTTTTGACATGCTTGTTAATTGTAAAAATGCCTTCATAGCCTCATTGTACTCATCTTTGTGCGAATGATCATAATCGCCACATCTCTTCTCAGACATAAGCTGCCACCATTCTAGAAAGCTTGTTTGAGTCTGCATTTTAGAGTTTTCAACATATTTCTTATTTAATAAAATCCAAGTTTTACTGTATCTCTATTGTTGTTCACCGTGTCTCTGTGTTAATATTATAAATCTGTTGTTTCATTTCATTCTTCTCATAAATCTGGATCATACCAGATCTTAGATCTACAACATGAAGGGAACTGTGCGCAACGTAGTGACAAATACTGCGCACCACAAAACTTCGTCATTGAACACTCAGGACTTACGGTGCAATGCACATACTGTACGATTTAGTGTGTGCTATAAAACTCTTAATGAACGATTTATAGATGCAGAAATAACACATTGTTATACTTAGCAAATAAACTCAGAAACACACGAGTATGAAAACACTCAAAATACTTGATATCTATTAAGAACATTGGCGCCATGCGCTAATACAAAATACTCTAACTGTGACTAGCTTCATCTCCAACAACTTTTGTTGACTTTACAAACACAGAGCTTGTGCTCTTAGACTTCTTCGACTCCTGAGTTGTTGTTGATTTCTTCTTCACACCTATGTTTTCTCTACCTCTTTGCATGTGTATATATCAACTGACTATAGACTTGGACATATAAAGACTATGATTGAGACTTATTACAAAAGCTAACCAAATTAACAATAAAGACACAAATAAATTCGACTCACTCTTACCTACTTAACTTGACTTGATAAAGATTAAGATCGGCTCCATTTAATAACTCCCATGCTTGCTAATTGATAAAAACTGATATTGTGTAAACATGCGACTTTGTATTTGTAGAATGATTGACAGTCTCACTGACTTATAATTACTATTTCCAACAATGATGACTATCTATCATATCACCACTTATGGTATGGTAAACATATATTATTTCTTCGTATTCTTTAATATTTATTGAAGAATTGAAATTTGTATCATAAATATAAGGTAAATTACCAAATAGTTGTGAGATGAAGAGATAAACACTCCCTCCTTTTGCACATCAGGCTTTTGCTCTATCATATTTTAAGATTGATATGTGTGTTTATTTTCTGTGTAATTTATGAATATTAAATTTTTTGTGTGTGTCGAGACAGAGGTGAACCCTTAAACAATTTAATGAAAAATTACACCTAATCAGAATGAGAAAGAGATTTAAAGATTTGAAGAAATGATCTTCAATCATGTGAATCTCCTATTCCTTCATTTAAACTCAATGATTGTGTTATCTCCTCAAATAAATCAATTGAGATTTTTCTTTTTAGGTGATAGGGAGTCTTTTAAAAAAAAAAAATTTTAAATTTTTAAAGGTTCATTTTTCGAAGATTTACTCATGTAATAAGGCTTAAATAAAAGTTCGTTTAGTTTGTGCTAGATCAAATTCAAATCTCAGGTTTCGGTGGTTTAGGTGAACATATCAGTTGTTCATTAGCCACTGAAAGCCTTAGCTTTCGGGAGCTTAAATAAAGAAACCCAAGGCTACTTTAGCCACCGAAAACGTTGAAGCAGGAAAAAACCAACCATGTCATATCACATGTTTCAAACGATGGGTTCAGTGTTTCTATGATTGCACAAACCGCCAAAAGGACCGGAAAAGGAACCGTTCATGATCGGAAAGTTGACTCCGCTATGATATGAGCGAATATCTCCTGATCACTGTATCATTAAGTTATATGTTGTTGTACTACCCACCGATTTCAGTTAATTCACCATGACATCTGCACATCATCAACCGTTTCGCTGCACTCCTTGCAATCAATGCCACGATTAAAAAACTCCCCCCAGTTATCTCAGTTTTAGCCCAGCCCATCTGATTATCACTAAGTTTACACACTGTAACTCTGCCCGAAATTCACTCCTCCGATCACGGGTGTGAGAAAACGTCGTGGGAAATGAAGAAAGGAACTTAACGATATCGGATACCTAGAATCTCATCCCAAGGTATGTCAAATGTTCAAAGACGCAGGCTGTTATAATTTTTGTCAAAAATTACAAAGCTTTCATCAGCAGGTGGCAGAGGCTTTCGCTCTAAGTTTTGATGGAAAGAGAGCAATCATCGGCTGGGATGAATTTGAAATTGATGAAGCCCTCATAGCCGAAGTCACAGGGCTTCCCACGACTGGAGAGAAATGGTTCAAAACCACTGTGATTAAGAATGTTGAGTTCAGGTCTTATTTAAAACCAGAACACAGAGGTTTGATTTGGAAGAAAGATATTCCAGTATCTTTCCTTGAGGAGAATTGGCAGCAGTTATTGAAGGCTATAATGGTGTATATAACCTGCGAAGGGCGATACAACAAGGTGATGATGTATCATTTCAAACTTATAAACCATTTGACAGGAAGAAATCCACTTTATCTTCCTTATTTCCTCCACCGAAGCTTATCCAAGATGGCTCATCAAGTCAAGGCCAAACCTAGTGAGGTTGTAGGCAGATTATCACACCATAGCTTAATCAAACTGTTGGTTTGTGAACTGTTGCAAAGAAAGGGTAAAGAATGGAATTATTTATTATTCAAGAATGATTTCCAGACTGAGGTTCAGCCAGAGGGAAAAAATAGTCCTCATTCCAAGAAATCCTCCACTCCTAGAAGTGGAAAGACAAGGAGAAGAGCTATTTCTCCAATCCTAGTCAATCAACCCTCTCCTTCCTCTAAATTGGGAAAAACGAAGAAGAAATTAAATTTTAACAGTGAGGAAGAAGAGGTCAGTGAAGTTCTAGTGAACAACAACATCCTTAATCTCCCTTATTCAGACTCAGAA
This sequence comes from Picea sitchensis, assembly GCA_010110895.2. Taxonomy (NCBI): domain Eukaryota; kingdom Viridiplantae; phylum Streptophyta; class Pinopsida; order Pinales; family Pinaceae; genus Picea; species Picea sitchensis. The sequence goes on from SNQJ01S0007057.1 coordinate 85,863, forward strand.
GATGAAGAGCAACATTTGGAAACAGGGCATGAAGATTTAGTTACTATAGGATGTGACAACTCTGTTTTTGTGGACATATACACAAAAAGTTATGAAAACCTTCCATCACCTACTCCCTAAGAAGAACAAGAGCCATGAGTTGCAGAGGCCTCATCTAGCAAACGAACAAAGCAGAATAAATCAAAAGAAATCAAGAAGCTTAAGAAGAAGCTAGTTGAGCAAGAGGTGCTTGAAAGAGTAATAAAGACCAGGTATGAAACCCTATCAAAAAACTTTGCAGAAAGCAATTCAGCTCTAGAAAGACTAGCCCATGAAAGCATAAGGGAAAAGAAAAAGAAAAACAAGATTGTAAAGGACTACAACAGCTTATGGAGAGTAGCCCAAGGTTTGAAGAAAAAGGTCAGGGCTTTGAGAAAAAAAGCAATGGCTTCAAAACACCAAGCTCACGCTTCTCTTGAGACCCTTGCAGAGGTGGTAGTTCAATGGAAGGAACTAGAAGCAGTCAGTAACCCTATGAATCTTGAGCAAGCTACAGAGGTCTAAAAAGATCAGTCGTGAGACGTTTTTGAGGTGAGACAAGGGTATTTTTGAAATTTTGACAATCTCAGGTTTCAGTGGCTTAGGTGAACATATCGATTGTTCATTAGCCACCGAAAGCAGAACTTTCGGTAGCTAATCGGCCCAAATTCTATTTCCTCTAGCTACCGAAAGCACTGATAAGGAAGAAAGCTAATGTTTTTGCACAGATCCAAGTTTTTCTTGTCCAAAAGGTTCAAAAGTGGTTCCAATCGATGGAAAATAATTAATGACATCTCTATCAAGAGTTTGTTTTGGTTTTGGAGATGTTTTAAAAGACAGAAAAGACAAGTAACAGTTAGCTATTGTCAAGGAGATAAGTCTGTTGACTGTCAATAGGTGCCTAGTTCGAATCCTCTCATATCACATGAGATCCAGTAGCCTCGGAAGGCTTACTACATCTTCCGAGAATCTGAAGAGCAAAAAGAGAAGTCAAGAATTTGAATTGATCTAGTCTACTTAAGCCAATTATTGATTTTCTATATTTGACAAACTTTGATCTAGATATCTAGGATCTGTTTGTAAAAGGCTATAAAGCCAAAAACATATGAAGAACACATGGTTCGATTTTGAGTTCTATGATCTACTGTTTTTGTATGAAAGACACTTTCTTTAATATATTAAGACACTTTCTTTAATATATTAAGCCTGCAAGCTTCTTTCATTTGCTATTGTCAGACTCTCCTTCATCTTTGTCTATGCATATGAGTTGAAATTGTTTTTTGTCTGTGTTTAATGGTCCCATGGTAACTGTCATCTTACTTTTGACTATTAAGCAAGAATCATAAGCAGCTTTGGCTAGTTTATTGACCCATCATATATATATTGCCTATGTATGCTCTGGTTAACTGATTGGTTTTCTTATCTGATAATAGCTCTTGAAGGCCTTGTATTGCATGAATATAACCAGACTCTCTTGAAAGTACAATCCAGAGATTAGGATATTCATCTTGATCCAAACCCACACTTATTATTGAGAAAATAGTTACCAAAAAAATTACGTTACCAGGCATCTCTGACATACAATCTAGAAAAGTTTCTTGGAGTGATAACAGATTACATACTCAATAAACATACTTTCATTAATAAACATACTTTCATTAAACTCAATAATTAGCCTACTCAATAAACATAATTTCATTTAAACTCAATAAACATACTCTCACCCACATACTTATATTTTGTATTCATACTTCACCCACATACTTCTATTTTCTATTCATATCATCTCATACTTCTATTTTGTATTCATACTTAAGCCGTAAGGTGTTTATACTATGGCACCCACATAATTCTATTTTCTATTCGTACTTAAGCCGTAAGGTGTTTGGACTATGTGCCATGGGAAAGGATTCAGTAATCGTCTAATGACACAGAGAAGCGATGCCATCATTCGTTTTAGTAAATTTTGTCTATGAACCTTCGCCGTTCATTCACTCCATCATTTGGATCTAAAGTCTTATGACCAGATCGTGGAATTCGGCTTCTATTATAATCCTATCAGAGATCGGCTTATATAAGAATATGATTTATCTATTATAAACTTAGTATACATTTGTTTAAATTTTGTTTAACTGTTTTATTATGTTTTTTTATAAAAATCTTTTTTTTAACTGAAATTCTGCAACATAAAACATAAATCTGTACAAAATCATTATATTTTGTTATTTAAAATCTATTTTTAAATATAAAAATAAATTCAATATAATAAAAAAACCCAACACTGCTTTCTCTTATCATTGTACATATATGCTTTTTAGAGGATTCCTGCATAATATCGACTTTGAAAATATTTTGATCTGCCAGCACTCCTATGAAATAAATTCAAGAAAAGACTTTGATTTGCCAGCACTCCAATGAAATAAATTCAAAGGACCCACAAGCATATGCACCCACAGCTAACCAGTACCTATATACAAATGATATTGAATCCCATTCAGATTGTGTGCAGGCTAGACTTAATCATGGAATATTATTTAGTTTAATAATAGGAAACATAGAGAATAACAAAATGGTGCGCTTACCTCATAGACGCTTGCACAGGCTTCGCATTGCTACCAATAATTTTTTACTCGTCACATTTTCATAATTCCTGGGCGAATTATGAAAATTGCTACCATAGACCTTGAATTCATTGCTACCAATGATTTTTGCTTTCACAATGCATCTCACTCCAGTCCTACTGAACGTCCTGTTTGTTGATTCCAGCGACCATCTTGCCCTTTATTGATTGTGTGTTAGTTGCCGCGCATATTTATTAATTAAATATACCTATATCTATGAACTGGTGAAAGTTGTTACCCATGCCAAGTCTCGGAGCAGGGAAATCGATTAACTAGAATGATTGGGCGAGCAAGCCTTAATCACCTAAAGAAGTCTTTACCAGATAAGGGAGGATATAAAACCCATGCAAGGAGCAGAGGGAGCACAACATAATCGCTAGAACGCAATCTCCTGAGGAACCCAAGTTGATAGCAGAGCTACCATGTATGACAGTGTGTATATGGTGTTTAATTGTTTTATGTTCTGGTTTTTTTTTTAAATCTTCCCTAACATAAATCTCGAGTGAAATTGCAATTTTCTCTTATTTAAATTGTATTTCTGAATATATATATGAATTCACTCTATTGAAAATGTATATAGCATTTTGATTATATAGTTTTAGCCACTCAAATCTGTAGATCCAACATTTTCTCATTAAATTTAATACAAAATTAAACAGAAAATATCACCTAAAAAATTTCAAAAATCAACACTTAAACTACACCACACTTTAAGCCTCTCACATCTCAAAAATTTGTTGTCCCTCTGTGTGTCTATTCGTTCATCGCCGTACTTTTAAAGCTTCACATGGTTAATTTTCCATGGAGGATGGCATGCTACTCTCGAGTTCCTACTCGCCTTTTAATGAGGGTATATCAGTGCTTTATTTGGAATTTGGTCAACGTCTGTGAGAAAGTATCTGGCATTGTCAATGCTTGCGAGAATGACTAAAAGTTGAAAAGCCAGCACTAATAAAGTGCATTATATTGATTAAGTTCTTAAATATATAATTATATCATTATAATTAATATATATATATAATAAAGTGTGTTATTATAATTATAATGATGATGATGATGATTAACGTCTATTAAGACTTCATTGGTCTATCAGACTTTAAGAGGGTAAGAGATTACTTGTAATTCTTTAGAATTTTGTTTATGTGCTCGAAAAGCATTAAGAGAAGCTTTCCAAGATCACTATACTTTTGTTGAGTTAAGAGGTTAGTTTTGAAAATGAGATCTAATATGGGTATAGGCTGGACAATCTACGAGAAAGTGTTTTTCATTTTCAACCTTCTTAGTGTCACAAAGGTGACACACTCTTTCATCCCATGGCATTTTAGGAATTGACCAACGCCCAGTTTCACTATGGAGCTCATGAGAATTTGTTCTTATCTTAGCAATGCTTATTTTTTTTTTACACTTGGCAAAACAGATAGATAATTTTGATCTTCTAGATTAGGGTTGATTACATCTTTATAATACCTTAATTTTCTTTTTTTCCTCTAACTCTTTATCACACCACATTTTTTCCTTAAATTTTGATTTGACGTTTTTTTTAATAGTATCTTTATTCTGCAAAATGGTTTCTTCCATTATTCCCCAATAGTTTAGCCAAGATTGGGTGTCTTTATGCCATCCTCGCTTGAGTCAATGGTGGTTATGCCTTGATTTGGAAGCAATTTTAGGTAGCCTCTTGTCTCCCATGTTGTTTAACTTGTTTTTATACATCAGGTATCTAGTCATAGCCATGCTCTCAATAGGGGAGAGGCTAGTTTCTACGAGGAGGATGGGATAGGGCGTATTTCCTTTAATTTTGAGATTATAGGTTATAAAATTCTTGTGTATTTGCTCTATCTTTCTCCAGGATTCACGAGAGATACTAC
>SNQJ01S0007057.1:98267-108720 GCA_010110895.2 Picea sitchensis
TAAAAATAATTGAAAACATGGATGGAAAGGTAAGTAATTCTAAAAAGAAACACTATTAATTATATAATATTGTATTTATGAGAAAAGAAAAGGTGCTACAAGTGGAGCTTTTGTAGAAAGTGTATAAAATATTATTAACCTAAACTAAATTTAGGAAGTGAGTCCCATCCATGATACATGTAGAGAGTATCCACTATTAATTTATTGAGCTATCCACTTTGACATGAATACAAATATTATTTTAACATATTTAATAATCATTAATATTAACATATTACAAAAAGATTTTTTCTTCATTTTTAATTGGTGAGAAGAGCCTTTTCCTCTTCCTCTTTTTTGGTGGTTTATGGTGTTTATGTTGTTTTTCATTCGAATATTCTTTCTAAATGGGATATAATTGAAAACCAGTATTCATTGCAACTCAACTCACAAGCTAAGGAGGAGACAGAAAGAACCACTTCTTTTTATATTTCAAATAACCCACTCTAGAGTTGTGTGACTACACCTCCCCATGTAAGTGACCAAGATGTCCTACCTTGTTTAATTTCCAATCTATTGCATGTCTTATCCAATTTATTGGGAGAATTGTTTCCTACACTTTCCTACTCGAAGAAAGTGGTGAAGGAGAAGTTATGGACCACTTGGACCCTCAACCCACCCCATTTTCAAAACATGTGCAATATCATCGATTTTTATTTGGAATAGATCATTTTTTAATTTTTCATTTATTTTGGTACTTTCTACGTGGAGAATTTAGAGTTATTGGCTTGTAGTAACCATTTTAGGGACATGTATTTATTTGGTGGTTTGGGTATAGAACATGTTTAAGGCCTTAAACAACCCATTTTTGGGTCAAAACTTTGCAATTGAAATTTTCATCCTCTTGACAGTCTTCTACACATTGAGATGTTTCCAAAAACATCATGATCATCTAATTCGAGAACGTATGAAAAAGTTATGCATCCCTCAAGTTGATCACTGTGATACCAAGTGGATGTCACATCAACTCACATTACACACACATGTTGATCCGGAAAGATATTTTAAATGACAATGGTTGAGTTATTAAGCATGTGCTAGTTAACTAATTAAGAAGTTGAATGAAAGCGGAAGAATTATGGAAGAAACATCATAGCCATATGCACATATACAGATCTGAAATAAAGAAAGAAGAAGAAAAAATCATAGAACACCAAAGTGATAACGGAGTTCGACAATCTCGCCTACGTCTTCAAGCCTTTGTCTCAGTGGGTGAGGATTTGTTATTTCTTTTCAAAGATTTAAAATGACATCACAACAGTGTCAAAAGGTTACAAAATTGATATGGTCTTGTTCTACCATATATCTAGAACCTAAAAAAATAAATGACACTGAAATCGGATGACCAAAGTTCCTAGAGATGGCCTGCAAAGGTGCGCTCCTCAACAGCTTCCCTGCATAAAAATGGCTTTGGCTTGGAAAATATTTAGCATAAACCTTTTTTGAATCTCCCCCCATGGCCTCAAGAAGGCCTGGTTTATATAGATCTGAAGTTGGTAACCATCTCCCAACTTACCCCCAAGATGTAGCCTAAAAAAGGGCCTAATATCCCCCAATATTGGCCAAAAATCTCCGAAAATGATGAATAATATCAATAAAATCACTATAATAAATTTAATAACCCATAAAATGCAATTATTCAGAGAGAATCCCCTTAAATGTTGGCCCCTGTTCATATGGGTTCTTTCAATGTGGCCAGACGCTAATCTGGGTTCACTGGCCCCTTAAGCCCCGACCCTTGGTCCTGTGTTGATGGTGCATGTGTCCCTGTTCTGTAGCCCACACTCTAACTATATTAATACCCCGTGGTTAAAAGCATGGTTTCACACCCTTGGTCGATGGGCTAGCCTGATCGATCAGGCACCAACCCATAATGTAACTGCACTATTCAATGGAGAGTCGGGCCACAGACATACCGATAGCGGAACCGAGGGCTAGGTTCATTGTATTTTGCGCCAAAGGATTAATTTTAGACCTGAGGTTCTATTGGTAAACTCATATGCAATGTTGCATTGTGTTCGTATCGATGAGGCCTACGCACATGTTCGTTTTGAAGCCATTATGTGAACTTTGATTTTTAGGCCTTTCGAAGCCCCATCAAGCTCCTAGATCCAGTTTTGGATCAAACCTCCACAATAAAAGACCTTTTGGTCCCCAAAAGGTTATTGACTAGTCATCAAGCTCGGGATAGGCCACCCAACTTGTTCTATGTCTTTGAACTCTGTCGTGTGCCCATGTCTCATCAAGATTAATTGTAACACAATCATTACAACTGACAACATATTGTTAGCCATTTGTACCCTGCCACATCTTACTAAAGCCACTATCATCCATGTAGACAACATTACTAATGATACCATAAAAAATATGACTGGAAATGAACTGATATGTTTGAATATTTGCATGACAGTAACTTATCTTGAAGCAAACTGTGAATTATTTTCCATTCTACAATCATCTCATGTTATTTCTTAAGATCGATTACTTGATTTGAAACAATTATAGGTGTGTTTCTTTTTTGAACTGCCTTCTTTAATTGTTCCATTGTTTTAAGAAATTTATTTTCCTTTACATGATGAGCACGAACCACATATTCTTGACCTTCTTTGATTAAATTATATTGTTTCTTTTCCCTGTAGAAGATTGTTTTACGATCATACAAGTATGGAATTCCTAAGACCATTCCACATTCACTTAGTGTCACCATATCAGATGTTACCTCGTCTACAAAATTAGATGAAATTGAAAATTTTAATGTGCACTCCTTGGTTATGTGCATTTGATGATTGTTGCTTATCCATTTAAGTGTGTAAGGCTTATGATGTATCTGTGTTTTTAATCCCAATTGATGAACCAATTCCTTTGGAATTAAGTTAGATTGAGATCCACTATCTATCAATGTGTCAACCTTAGTGTGCCTCATGATGACCCTTATGTGAAACAGGTTACTTCTACAATCAAATCCTCACCAATTTTACCTGTCATACCAACCAATGAGACTTTAGATTCATCACTTGAATCTAATCCCAAGTCTATGGGTCATGTTGTTGTTGCAACTGTTTGCCTCCCTTTCTTTTCTTTGAACCACTTTGGCCTCTTCTCGGGATGCAATTTACAACAATGGTCCTCATCATGCACCTCTTTCTTGCAATGCTTGCAAGAGAGCTTCTCCTCCCTTCTTTCCACTGAATTTGACTTCTTTCCCTTCCACTTCCTTTTGTCCTGTTTCCTTGAAGAGGATTCCCCTGATACACCAACACATGTTTTCCTTGCTTCAATGTATGTTTCTTGAACAAAAACCCCATAAATATTAGTTGGTCCAAACATGAATACAATATTTCGAATATGTGCAGGTAAACTTCCTATATACTTCATACGAGTTTCTTGGGTATGTAAAGGAATATCTAACATCAATGCCATTTTACGAAAGTCATCTGTGTATTCTTGCACCTTTTTTCCTTTTCTGTGTTTTAAAGCTTTCCATTCAATTAACGCTTTCTCGTTATAACCCAAAGGATAGAATCTCTTTCTAAGTGTAGAAATAAAACTTTGCCATGATGGAAATAAATTACTCACTTGTTGTGTGCCATTTTGCAACTTTCTTTTCCACCAAATGAGTGTTGTTTCTACAAGTCTCAATGATGCCAATTTGATTTGAGTGGCCTCATCTTTGATTTGTTGCACACTGAAATAAACCTCCATCTGTCTCACCCAATTATCAATTCTCTCTGCATTGACTTAACCATCATACATGGGTAATTCGAATTTAACATCAAGTTTTAATAAAGGCATTCCATTCTTATGTTTATGGACATGTTTCTTTGCATTGGATTTAGAACTTGAACTTGAAGAGGAAGGATAAGAAGGAGGTGAAGATGGAGGTGAAGGAGGAATTTGAGGAGGATCCTCTCCTTCACCTTTCCCCTTCGAAGATTCACCAAGAACTTGTCTCTTTCATTCCAAGTTGTACTCATACAAAACCTTCATCATCTCCAACATGGCGAAGAAATTTTTTCAAAACTCTATCTCATCCTGAGAAAGTCCCTCTTCCGAAGCCATCTTCTCGCTTTGAGAAGTTATCTTTCTCAATCCAATCAATGGATTCTCTTCAACAAGATCACCTTCAACATGATGTACCTTTTCCCTGGTTAACATGCAAAACTCAAATCCAAACATCAACTATCTCTGATACCACTTGATGCGAAAATATATTTTAAATGACAATGGTTGAGTTATTAAGAATGTATTAATTAACCAATTAGGAATCTGAATGAAAGAAGAAGAATTATGGAAGAAACATCACAACCATATGAACATATACAGATCTTAAATAAAGAAAGAAGAACAAAAAACCATAGATCACCAAAGTGATAATGAAGTTTGAGAATCTCGCCTACGTCTCCAACCCTTTGTCTCAGTGGGTGAAGCTTTGTTCTTTATGTTAAAATAATTAAAATGAAATCCCAACAGTGAAAAAAGGTTACAAAAATGATTTGGTCTTGTTCTAACAGATCTCTAGAGCCCAACAAAAGAAACAGAACTGATATCGAATGACTGGAGCTCCAAGGAATGACCCACAAAGGTGCACTCCTCAACAACTTCACTGCATAAAAATGGATTTGGATTGGAAAATATTCATCATAAACCTACTATGAATCCCCCCCCATGGCCTCAAGAAGGCCTAGTTTATATAGATATGAAGTTGATAATCATCTCCCACCTTCCCCCCAAGATCTGGCCTAAAAAATGGCCCAATATCTCCCAATATTGGCCAAAAATCTCCAAAAATGTTGAATAATATCAATAAAATCACTATAATAAATTTAATAACCCATAAAATGGAATTATTCAAGGCGCAACCCCTTACTCTTTGGCCCCTAGCCGTATGGGTTCTTTCCATGTGGCCAGGCGCTAATCTGGGCGCGCTGGACCCTTAATCCCTGGCCCCTGGTCCTATGTTGATGGCACATGTGTCCATGTTTTGTATCCAATGCTCTAACTTTATTAAACCCTCCTCGTTAAAACCCTAGTCGTGCATCCTTTGTAGGTGGGCTAGCCTGACCAAGGGCACCAACCCACAACATAACTGCACTAGTCAATGCAAAGTCAGGTCACATGCGTACCGATAGAGGAACTGAGGGCTAGGTTCATTGTATTTTGCACCAACAGATTAATTTTAGGCCTGAGGTTCTATTGGTAAAGTCATATGGATTTTTTCATTGGGTTCGTATCGACGAGCCCTACATACACGCCCGCTTTGAAGCCATTATGAGAAATTTTATTTTTAGGCCTTTATGAGCCCCATCAAGCTCCTAAATCCAATTTTGGATCACATGTGGAGATCATCATGTGTGTAATTTACAAAACAATATATAGGTTCCAAAACACTAACATTAATTTGGAGTTGAGGCATGCAAAAACCCTAACCCTAACCCTAGACAATTATTAGAGCATGTTAAATATGAGGCTACTAGGAAAATAAGGGGTTCCATTTTTTATTGTATTGTTTATTTTTCCATAGTTGAGAAAAGAATTTAGGAGTATGATATTAAAGAATGATAGAGGAAGTAAACTATCCTATATAGACATTTAGTCCACAATGTCCATTACAACTCCATAGTGAGTTCACTTTCTTACAAAGAGGCTGAAAATTACATATGACAAAACAATTTTTACATGATTTCCAATTGGTGAGGTGAGCCTTTGCCTCTTCCTCTCCTTTGGTGGTTTATGGTGTTTTTGTTGTTTTTCATTGGAATATTATTTCTCTCCTTTGGTGGTTTATGGTGTTTTTCATTGGAATATTATTTCTCTCCTTTGGTGGTTTATGGTGTTTTTCATTGGAATATTATTTCTCTCCTTTGGTGGTTTATGGTGTTTTTCGTTGGAATATGTTTTCTATATGGGATAGAATTGAAAACCAATATCCATTGCAACTCAACTTACAAGATAATGAGGATACTTTCTATATTTTCAACAATCCACTCCAGAGTTGTGTGACTACACTACCCAATTTAAGTGATGAAGATGTCCTACCTTTTTTAATTTTCAATCTATTGTATTTATTATCCAATTTGTTGGGAGAGTTGTTGTCTACACTTTCCTACTCAAAGAAAATGGTGAAGGAGAAGTTCTTGACCACTTGGACCCTCAACCTAACCCATTTTCAAAACATGTGCAATATCACTGATTTTTATTTGGAATATATCATTTTATAATTTTTCATTTATTTTGGTAGTTTCTAGGTGGAAAAGTTGGAGTTATTGCCTTGTAGGACCCATTTTAGGGACATGTATTTCTTTGTTGGTTTGGGTATAGAGAATTTTTAAGGCCTTAAACTATCCATTTTTGGGTGAAAACTTTGCAATTGAATTTTTCATCCTCTTGACACTCTTCTACACATTGAGATGTTTCGAACAACATGATGATCATCTCAATTCGAGATCATATGAAAAAGTTATGCATCCCTCAAGTTTATCACTGTTATACTAAGTGGATGCCACATCAACTCACATTACACACACATGTGGAGATAATCATGTGTGTACTTTAAAGAAGAATATATAGGGTCCAAAACACTAACATTAATTGGGAGTTGAGGCATGCAAAAACCCTAACCCTAACCCTAAACAATTATTATAACATGTTAAATATGAGGCTACTAGGAAAATAAGGGGTTCCATTTTCATTGTATTGTTTATTTTTCCATAGTTGAGAAAAACATCTAGGAGTATGATATTAAAGCATGATAGAGGAAGTAAAATATCCTATATAGAAATTTAGTCCACAATGTCCATTACAACTCCATAGTGAGTTCACTTTCTTACGATGTCCTTTACAACTCCATTTATGCTCATTGGCAAGAACTTGATTACAAAGAGGTTGAAAATGCATTTAAACATAAAGAATCAATGAGAAAACACTAAACATACAAAACCCTAACCCTAGAAGATGAAATACCAAAAGGTTTATGGGTCCTCATGTGGTTAGTTGATACATTAACTTCCTCATGGTGTTACTTTTGCATACGATCTTTGTTTGGTGCACTTAGTAGCCCATTGGAAAGATCTAGTTGATAAGTACACATTCTGAATAGACCATTACATGCCCTTGACATCTATTGGGTTCTTTTGTGCCAGTAAAACGTTGTGTGATGCCTCAAAACGACCCCGAAAGTTTGGGACTTGAAAAACTATAGAAAAAATTCCAAGATGTGGAACCCTTATGAATTAATGGAACAGGTGGGTGGCCACTAGTATCCACCTAGATCATGATGGGAGACTCAAATTTTGTCATTTACGTGACATAAAAAATAGCTTTAGTGGTGGATGTGCATGTTGGCCCTCTTCTCTAGGATATTCTAGTCTAATTTAAATCCTTTGAATGGATCTCCTTTAGAAACTTCTATAGCGATATTAATGGGAAATCTGGTGAGATATCAAATGAAGCCTTGTCTCTCCCTGTTGGGGTCGTTGGTTTATACAAATTTATAGATGGGGAGGAGATTGAGTCTATGGAATTTCAATTTTAATATGTTTTACAAAGCTTCTATTGGATTGTTTATTTTTTATGTAAAGAAAGGAAGGATTCTCGCGCTAGCTGAAAGTATGTGACAATGGTCATGCTTGGTTAGGATATGTTGTATTTGTTTTGTTTAGAAAGTAATGATGCTAAATGTTGTCTAGGAAGACGAGATTTTTTTTTTGTTTTATTAGGATAGGCTCTGAAGCCATGTCTAGTCCTTTCTTGGATAACATGTATATTTATCCCTTATGAATATAAAGATTTTTTTCTCTAGGAAAAAAATATATATCAAAAGATAGATAGATATGATGAACTGTGTAATGATATATTAACCGAAAAAATTATTTTAAAACAAAAATTAATTTTATTTAAATAAATAATGATAAAACTTTGATCTAGAATGTAAATAAATAAAATTTATCTTTAATTATTTTGTATGTATGATATTTAAATTTTTTATTTTATTAAAAAATGTTTTTATTTAAATAAATAATGTTAAAATTTTAATTGAGAATGCAAACCAAAATCATATTTTTATGTTTAATTATTTTATATTTATATTGTCTTTAAAACATTTCATAAAATAAAATAAAATAAATTAGCAGTAAAATATTTTTGGATAACATTTCATAAAATAAATTAGTAGTGGAATATTTTTGGATGTAATAATTTTATAGTTAGAGTTTTATTTGTGTTATAATTTAAAAAAATTAGTATATACAATTCAAGTAAAATTGTGTATGGATTATAATAAATCTATATTTGTTGTAATATAAATTTAATTGGAAATAAGGTTAATTATTAAAGAATTTGGAACTTTTTGATTTATTATTAAGTAAATTAATTTTTTTATTAAAATTATAATTTTAGATTAATAGAATTGTTATTTTTAATATATAAATAAGTTAAATATCTTAAAATATTTTTGATTTATAATGTTAGTATATTGTAAATGTAATTTTGTTACCCAATTTTAAATTAAAATTAAGATGGAAAAAAATAATTTTTTTTTTATTAAATCTAATTCAAAAGATATAAAAATCCCTAAAACATTTAGAGTATGATTTTAATTTGTGTATTATGCCAAAATATTTTACATTTGATTAAAAAAATCTTCACACAATTTCATTAATAGTTTCACATGTCATTGCCACACAATTTTATTTGTAGTTCCACCTGCCATACATTGGATATGAGAAACCACATAAATGATAGATTAGGATTTTATATATCGTTAAAAAACTCTTCACACAATTTTATTAATAGTTGCACATGCCATTGCCACACAATTTTATTAGTAGTTCCACATACCATTGCTAGCTCCCCACAACTTCCTTAAAAGTTTCAACTCTTATACTTTGAGTCAAAGAAACAACATAAATGATAGATTATGATTTCACATTTGGTTAACACTCTCTTCACACATTTTAATTAATAGTTCCACATTCCATTGCCACACAATTTTATTAGTAGATCCACTTGCCGAACATTGAATTAGAGAAACCACATAAATGATAGATGGAGATTTCACATCTAGTTAACAAACTCTTCACTCAATTTTATTAATAGTTCCACATGCCATTGCCACTCAATTTTATTAGTAGTTCCACATGCCATTGCCACTCAATTTTATTAGTAGTTCCACATGCCATACTTTGAATCAGAGAAACCACTTAAATGATACATTAAGATTGCACATCTGTTTAGCAAACTCTTCACACTATTTTATTAATAATTCCACATGTCATTGCCACACAACTTTATTAGTAGTTCCACATGTCATTTCTAGCTCCCATCACAACTTCATGAAAAGTTTCAAGTGTAATACATTGAATGAGAGAAATCACATAAATAATAGATTAGGATTTGATGTTCACAAACTTTGAATTAAAGAAAACCCATAGAAATGATAGATTAGGAATTCCTTCACCTATTTTTATCAATAGTTCCACATGACATTACCACACAATTTTATTAAGATTCACATGCCATTGTCAACTCCCCAAACAACTTTATTAAAAGTTTTAACTATTATACTTAGAATCATAAAAATTACATAAATGATAGATTAGTAAATTAGATGTTCAAAATTAATTAAATCAATTTAGGTTATGTATTAATAATCAAAATTTACTAAACCTAACAATTCTATTAATAGTTCCACATGCCATTTTCAATTCCCTACACAACTTTATTAAAAGTCTCAACTATTATACTAGGAATCATAGAAATTATATAAATAATAGATTAATAAATTAGATGTTCAAAATTAACTAAATCAATTTAAGTTATGTATTAATAATCAAAATTTACTAAACTCAAATATTTTATAAACAATTAGACCATTTACTATATAAACAATAAATCTAAATACTATACAATTTTATTAAACATTAAATCTAAATATTCTATGATTTTAAACAATAAATATCGCATTATATACTAATTATTGTATAAACACAACAATAATTGATAATTTCATCATATTCTAAATTAATGTTTAAAAAGAACATTAATTGGTAACATCATATTGTATAAATCCAATTTGTGAAATTTGTTTGATGCTATCTTATTAACCAATTAATAACACAACTTCATTGCAACACACAACCTCATTTTCTAGGGATATTTACCTAAATGTTGTATAGGAGTCATGTCTAATTTGTTTTTGTATAACATGTATATTTATCCCTTGTGAATATAAATATTTTTTTGTGTAGGAAAAAAATATATATGAAGAGATAGATAGATATGATGAACACTATCATGATATATTAAAGATAATTTATTTTAAAACAAAAATTATTTTTATTTAAATAAATAATCATAAAACTTTAAGGGAGAGTGTAAATCAAATTTATGTTTAATTATTTAGTATGTATGGTATTTA
>SNQJ01S0007058.1:0-11359 GCA_010110895.2 Picea sitchensis
TTTATTTTTACCTTTCCCATTCCAACAATTTTGCATGGTGCATCATCACCCAAATGAACCTGTCCAAAATCACCTTGAACATAATCTAGAAAATGTTTCCTATGAGGTGTGGCATGAAATGAAGCCCCTGAATCTACTACCCAGGACTCAGAAATATTATCTACAAAAAGAATCAAAGCATCTTGTAACACATCACCTATTACATTTTCTTCCTGATTTCTCTCATGTTGTCCATCTCTTTGTTTCTTTGGAGCTCTCCAGTCTTTCCTTAGATGTCCTTTCTTCCCACAATTCCAACACTCTATCTTTCCAAGTCTGTATTTGGATATTCCCTTCCTAGAATTCCCATGGTTCCCGAAACCCTTTCCTCTATCCTTTTGTCTTCCCCTGTTCTCCATGTTCAATGCATTTTCTGATGTCTCACCTGTGATTTTCCTTCGCATTTCCTCACTAAGGATAACACCAAAAACATCATCAAATTTTAAAGTATTTGAACCAGAGACAGAGTTACTTACAACCATGACCAAGCCATTCCATGTTTTTGGCAATGAACACAATATTAGAAGAGCCCTGACCTCATCATCAAAGTCCACTTTTACAGAACTTAGTTGATTAGTAACCATATTAAAATCATTTAAATGATCTGCAACAGACCCACCTTCTGACATATTCATATTAAATAATCTCTTCATTAGAAATACATTTTTGGATGCTGAGGATTTTTCATACAGTTTGGCCAATGCATCCATCAAACCCTTCATTGTCTTTTCTTTAGAAATATTAAAAGCCACCGATGCTGCCAGGCTCAGTCGTATCATTCCTAGAGCCTTTCTGTCAAGAATATCCCATTCGTCATCCTTCATAGCTGTCAGCTTCTTTGCTATTCTGCCCAATAGTAGGAATAGATCCTTCTAATATAAATAGTTTTCTATCTACATCTTCCATAACTGGTAGTTTTGGCCGTTAAATTTCTCGACCCTAAACTTTCTATCTTCCGACATTTCTCCCACTCGAACCAAGGACCCTCTTTTCCTGCAAGTTACCTTTTGCTCTCATACCAGTTGTTAGAAAAACGGGACCATGGAGAAATAAAATAAAACAAATGTGGAAAAAAAACACAGAAGATACACAATGCAATAGAGACACAGATTTACGTGGTTCACCCAGTGTGGGCTATGTCCACCAGAGAAATTTCCAGGTCTTTCCTTTATTATTATCCATCATATGAAGGGATACAACCTACAATAAACCCGATGTAACTTCCTCTTCTTTGTCTCACAGTCTCCTATCTCATAATACAATATTCTCCATCCACTATAGCTACAATACATTTCCCTCATAAAAGAGGGTTTCCTTCTAGGGAAAAAAACCCTAGCATAATATCTACCATTAGATCTGTTACCTTATAATGAACGGTCCAGATTTACAATGAAATTACAATATAAATTTACAAGGAAATTTTTCCTTCGGTGGCTTCACCCCCGAGCCCCCACCGGGGGCCATCTTTCACCCAGACCCCCCAGCCGGGGGGATAGCCCCCCAGACCCCGCAGAGGGAGTACCCCCCAATGCACTCCCCCGTGTGGAAGAGTGTACATACTTCTGAGGTGTAAATACTTCATGGGGTATAATCAGGATCCACAACCAACATTTAGCATCACGATCTCACTAGAAAGATGATCATCCCACACACCTCTGACTTATCTTTGAGCAATGTTGCTACTATCAGATCTGCTTGAATCTAAACAAATGCATATTTTGCATAACATCGAGTCGTTTGTTAGTTTTCATAGTTTCAACAATAGGGATCATGGTCGATCCTCTAAAGGTTGAGGTGAGAGTTTAGTTGCCTCCCCCGTGCACAATTCCTTAGCTTCAGAGTCTATAGGGAAAAGTGAACTTTTTATGACGTTTCATTGTGAAATATGTCGATATCACAAAGGGTTTTATGCGTTTACTAAAGAAGGACATTCTTTTTCATTGGGATGAAGCCACTCAACGCTTTTTCTAAGCATTGAAACGCGCCCTCACATCTACCTTTCTGCTTCGACCACCCAATTAAAATAAAAATTTCTTATTGTACTTGGTTGCTGTGGAGTTGACCATCAGTATGGTCTTGGTTTAGGAGGATGATTTTCTCTCAGAATATTTGATTTATTACTTGAGTCGAGGATTGGTTGGACTGGAACTCAATTATTCCCACATTGAAAAACTTGTGTTGGCAACAGTTCATGCTTTCCAACAGTTCTGTCATTACATCTTGTTTCACAAGACCACCTTCATTGCCATTGTGAATCCATTTCAATACATGTTGACACGACGTGTGATCGGTGGAAAGATCAATAGATGGATAGTTATCCTCTAGGAGTTTGACTTGGATTTTGTTTCAGCGAAGTCGAAAAAGTCTTTGGTCTTTGCGGAACTCATCTCGGAACTTTCAGTTGAATCAAGAGATGTTATACCTGAGGAGTCGCCTATCAAAGGAGACATGTTTTTGATTGCGTCTTCGGACCCTTGGTATGGATATATACTAGTCTATCTCTATACTTTGATGTTCCCTACCTCTACTTCTCGTGATGAGCGTCACCGTATACACCATCAAGCCAAAAAATCTCTCATACTCTAAGACACTCTGTATCGATGAGGTGTAGATTGCATCCTTCGCGGGTGTCTCACCCATGAAGAAGAAAAAAATGTGCTTAACAATTTCCACACCGAAGCATGTGGCAACCATTTTTTTGGGTTGGAAACAACCCAAAAGATTCTACGAGACGGTTACTTTTTGCCAAGATTAACCAAAGAATTTGTTGAGTTGGTCAAGAAGTGCCACCCTTGTTAGATCTTCTCTCGGAAAATGAGGGCACACCCTGCTCCCATGTTTCCCGTCATCACAGTTGGTCCCTTCACCAAGTGGGGGATTGATTATGCTACATGCAACCCTCCTTCCGCAAGGGGGAACCATTATATCATCATAGCAGTAGACTACTTCATGAAGTGGGTCGAATTTATGACAAGGTTTAAGGATGATGGTGAGACCGCAACACTCTTTTTGTTTAACCAGATAATAGCAAGGTTCGACATCCCGAGAGAGATTGTCACTGACCATGGCAGTCACTTTCAAAACAAAATGATGTCTGAATTAACATCAAATCTTGGGTTGAGGCAAGAACATTCATCACCCTACTACCCAGAAGAGAATGGTCAGGTGGAAGATGTAAATAAATCCCTTAAGAGTATTTTACAGG
This sequence comes from Picea sitchensis, assembly GCA_010110895.2. NCBI lineage: Eukaryota > Viridiplantae > Streptophyta > Pinopsida > Pinales > Pinaceae > Picea > Picea sitchensis. The sequence goes on from SNQJ01S0007058.1 coordinate 3,245, forward strand.
GAATGCTCGATTCAACCAAGTTAAATTGGAATTTGATGTTGTATTCGTCATTATGGGCCTACCAAACGTCTGTTAAGACTGCAACCAATTTCTCACCTTTTCAATTCATTTACGGGATGGAATTAGTCTTGCCTATAGAGTTGAGATCCCCTCTCTAAAGATAGAAGTACAATTATTTCCAGAAACTTCATCGCTTGAAGAGCGTTTATTATATCTTGAGCAGCTCGATGATTAGCATCGGGATGAATACTTGGCTAATGTGGCTCACAAACATAAATTCAAGTGTCAATATGATCGGTTCGTTCATCCTCAAACTTTCTATGAAGGTGACCTTGTCCTAGTCTATGACCAAGATAAGGACCCCCTGGGGGCAGGCAAGTTCAAACCCATGTGGTTTGGACCTTTCATCGTGAAGGAGGTTCTAAAGAAGGGTGCTTATCATTTGGTGGAATTCGAGGGAAATGATTTGGCCAAGCCTAGAAATGGGCTCTACCTCAAGAAGTATTACTTGTAGGTGGGCCACCTTGGGTGACTTCTTGTACCATATGTATAGTCATGTACATTCTCTTTTTAATTTTTCATCTTTTTGGTTTTATAGATGTGTCATTTTTAATGTCATCATTTTCACTATGGCAGATGTCAAGTGAATCAGAGGTGTTTTTTGGTTTCATGAATGACACTAGCTGGCACACTCAAAGGCTTCCTTCCGCAACTTGGGTGATTTTCACACCTCAGGGCCAGTTGTTATCTTCAGGAGGTATTTGTTCAAGTAATTCCACAAACAATGTGATCGAATACAGTGAAGTCTTAGAGTCTCTTCATGACACTTTGTCGTATGGTATCCCTCACCTCCAGGTCTACGTAGACGGTCAGCTGGTTGTGTCTTAGTTAAATGGGGTTTACCACATTTACGATCCTACACTACACCGACGGTTCCTTAGGGTACGTCTCTTAGAACAAAGTTTTGATTACATTACGTATATCCATGTTCCTAGGAGGTTGAATCAAATCACAGATACTCTAGCTAATCATGTATTAGATTGGCATATTGCACACATGTAAGAAAAATGACACACACACACATGTAAATACATTTGTAAAATAGATGTAATCCATAAGACATAAAAAGATGAAAAATATCCATATATATATCAAAAAATATCAGAGTACATGGGTGGGCGCAAGAGCCTAAAAAATATGTCGAGTCAGAGTCACGGGGCTTATTCACTCAAAAATATACAAGAGGTTCTCTCTGCACGTAAGTAGTCTATCCTAGATAGGGGTAGGGCCTTTTGGCCCTGTTGTAGTGAACAATAATGTTCGCTAAATGCCGAAAGAGCCGGACCTAGGTCCATGGAACCCCGACTACGTGAGGTTGCATCGACAGTGGGATTTCCTCGATCTTTTCCATAGGGATTGTAGGAGTGAGCACGGTAAGGTTCCTCTCTACCCATCTCAATGCTCTCTCAGCCTCTCCCACTAGAGGCCCTGCTACTGCTGCTCCTAGTCCGATGGCTCCAGATGGTCCTACCTCTGGTCGAGGACGCCGCCTAGTCCTCAAGAAGTATGTTGGATGCACTGGTTCCACATCTGTACATAACAGATACATAAGTGTCAGATACTCTGGTATACAAAAAAAATGATATCTATAAAAAGACATAAAAATTAAATAACTTTGAAAATAAAACTTACCCATCTCTCTTCGCTCCACTCCAGGAGGTACAGGCATGTCAGGATCTCTAGAAACGTTAATTCTGGCATAGGGATAGTCCTCTATTTCCGGAATCTATCATCACCACCAGTCAAAAAAATTGTCATCAAATTCCTTGATGGTACTCCCCCCCCCGGTCGCAGAAAATATTCCACCCATCTGCATAGAGTTGAGAGAGTGGCCTCGTGCCCTCATATAGTCTCTCGAGGACTGAGACAATGTACCCTCTCGAAGAAAAAGGAACACAAAACGATCCCAAATCCAAAGTTTTGGTGCTCCTGTATCCGACACTCTATCAGTTGTCTCTTCATGCAATCCAGCATGGTGGTACTCCAGTCAAAAATCCATGCATTTAAGCATTGTACTGCACAATGCATGTGCACCCAGGAAGCCTGATGCAAAACCGTGGATCCAATGATTCACCCAATGAGTACAACTAGCACTTTGAGTGATAGGTTTATAATCTTATGAATAGGCACCTGAGAACCTACTTTCTCAGTACCAACCTTGCAATGGAGTCCAATCAACTCCTTAATGTTGTGGGGCCCAGGGGGAAAAGTGCGCAAGTTGACTGGATCCCCTCTCCTCAAGAGACCAGTCAAGAAGTAAATTTCCTCAATCGTTGGAGTCAATGACTACCCCTCGAGCATGAATGCCTTTGCGTCAGGATGTCAATAATCTATCAATTCATTTAGCAACCTAGGTTGTACCCTCGAACACTGGAAGAAATTTAACAACCCGCATTGTGACAAAACAACAATATCAACAGGGTCCTCAAAGACCAAAAAATAAATGTCCTCATGCTCCCTCTCTCTCCAATGCACATACATCCTGCAAACACAAAGAAATGGAGAGTTAACTCTTGCATTTCCATTTTTTCCCACTTATTGGAGGGTGTACATGGGTTGTATTGAGGATAGTCGTGAGTACACATGGGCATCTTCTCTTTTTCCCACGTGTACACATGGGTTGTTCTTGGACAACCCACATACGCATAGGGCCGACCTCTTTAAAGCTCAGTGCCCCCCCCCAAAAAATAAAATAAATGCAGAAACAGAAGATGGAAATGCAAGGGAGGTTAGTATGGACTTACTTGGTCCAAACGGAAGTTCGTTTCATCCACTGAAGCTCCCAGAATCAACTATTTTGGAAAAGGGGTGTTTTGACTTTTGGTCAATTCGCAAATTACAATGGTGATAATGAGCTGCCAACTTTCTATTTATAGACATTTTGGCCCCTTTTTGTCATTTTTTGGACCCTTTTGCCATTTTTTCTTGCTCGAAAATCATTTACTATGGTTCTTGAGTTTCTCAGGGGATGTTATGATAAGTCTTACTTTCGGTATTGGGATGTTTTTTGAGATTTGGGTCAGTTTTAAAGGTCTTTGGGTAAAAAGTCATTTTTCCAACTTTGTGCATGTAAGATAGGATTCCACCTCCACTTCTTGCACCTCGTTGTCTTTTTTACTTTTCCATAGGATTGGTCCCACCAAATTGTGACATGGAACCCTCACTCTTTCTCTATAAGTGTCATAATTTAGTGGTAGATCCTACCTTCACATGGATACCATAGGTAGATCCTGGTTTCATTTAGGTGTCCATGTCGTCACTAATTACTATAGGTGCGGGAGTCCTTATTAGTTTTTCCTCATTACAAGAATGAGCCTCATTTCCATGATTCATTATCACTCTTGACCTCACCCTCGGGACTCCCAAAACACAATGGGTCATATTTTAAGCTGTTTTCAGACCCTCTAAACATGAAAAGATTGTCGAGCGATCTTGTTGACCTTCACACTCGCTAAACTGAAATTAGAAGGCACGTTTGTGCGATGGTATTTAACCCATTTTTTGGTCTAGATGGTCAAAAGTATGAACAAAGGTATACTCTAGTAGCCTCAGTTCTCTAGAAGAGTACCCTCAGGTATAATTTTAACCTTTTTTTGGGCCTGAGGGACTAAATCTATGAAAAAGGAACTAATACGGAGTCCATAATTAAGCTCTTTTCAAACTCCCTAAAATTGAAAATATAGTCGAGTGACCTTGTTTCTTCACACTCGTTAAATTGGTCTAGAAGAACACCCCTAGAGAGTATATAGTTAATCTCTTTTTTGACTCCCTAACACTGAAAAGATAGTCGAGTGACCTTGTTTCTTCACACTTGTTAAATTGGTCAGAAAGAACATCCCTTACGGAGTCCATAGTCAAGCTGTTTTCAGACTCCTTAAAAATGAAAATATTGTCGAGTGATATTGTCTTTGTCACACTCATTAAAATGATTTTGAATAGACGTCTGTTCAGTGCTAGTCTACCCCCTTTTCAAGCCGACTAGACTACCTTCAAAAAAGGTACCCCAATGGAGTCTCCTTTTACGCTTTTTTAGACTCTCTGAAAATGAAAAATCGTTGAGCTTATCTTCTCTGGGCTCGATAAAATCACATCAAAGGATGTTATCATTGTGTCTTATTAATCACATTCGCATTCCTACATCTTTGGCCTAGTGTCGGCCACATGTTTCTCTCAACTGAACCATCTGAAGCATGCCTTATACACAAGCCTTGTATCACTTTGCCTCTGCGTTTTGACACCTTAACCGATGGAGGATTTTTCCCGAGTGTCTTTTTCCTACATATGTCCCTTTGCTATGAGCATCAACTTGTTCCTTGTGCTTGGAACTGGTATGTTTGCAACACTCGATCCTCCTTTGTAAAGTAGCATTCTTTATTCTTTTTCAAGCTTCCCAAAATTATTGAAAAATAAAAAAAAATCAAATATACCCCAAAAAGAGGAAGGGGAAATTATTTTCTTTTTGTTGACAGAACAATGAGTCTCCCTTGGACAAAGCACATCCTTTCGTTTGTTCATCAAGCCCTAGGATTCAATGTGACCTTAGGAATTTGTTCTCACTACATAGAGTTGTGTCCTCCTCCGATTGGTTCCCTTTCCAAACATATGGAGAGTTTGCATTGCCTTCCTCATCGTGAACTTATGTCAATGCCATGCTCCCTGAGTCTCATATTTTGTCATGATTTTTTCCAAGGGAAGTCTTACTAAACTTGAGTCGACCCCTCTGTAGTTTGTCTCTTGTCCTCATTCCCAGTCACCCCGAAATACCAATCAAGTCCTTCTTCAAAATAAATGAAGTTCTCTGCACTGATCACTAAGATCCTCTTGTCTCTTCCCGATGAGCCATCGAAGGCCTCTGGGTAGTGAAGTCATACTCTGATATTACACTCCTACCCGATTTTTGAATATTTTGAAGTTTTTGCTTGAGCTCTGAAGTCCTCATCTCCACCCATTAGGCATCATTGGCTTCTTGAAGATGGATACCATACATGTATATATTTTATTTTTTGAGATGTAGATCTGTTGTGTATTTCTCACAGATACATTTTATATAGTTATATGACATGGATTTGGAGTGTATTTGATTGGAATCCATGATTTTATTTCATCCCAAGCATGAGTATGCCCACCTCGGTGAGACAAATAATTATTTTTTTAGATGGCACCTCCTAAACTCTGGTCCCTAGGCTCACTCACATTGTACAGTGGTGAATATTTGTAATGTATTTCGACCATCATATGCTCTTATGACCTCACACATTAGGGGGCATCTATTATAACCCTAAATTGCACCTAGCATGCATACTTTGCATCAAGCAATCTAACTTGATATCTTTACCAAGACATTATTGAACAACTCTTCTAAAAACCATCATTTTGAAGGTGTACGCGCCAAGCACCATTACTGCTTGCCTACACACACTTGTTGAGCCACTACAACCCGCATACACTAACAAAATATCGTGAAATGTGGAAAGTTGCATAGGATACTAGTTTTCAGGCTGTTACTTAACCGTTTGAATATCCATAGCCAGTCACTCGAACTGTTACTATCCCTTTTACCCTATAAAAGAAGGGGTTGGGGTCCCATTGCAAGGAGAAGCATGAGAGCATAGAAACTCTGCCCATTTTATCAATCCCCCGTTGCCCCAATTGCAAATCCCTTACTATTTCCCTAAGAGATAACTGAAGAGGAGAAGAAGACATTGCAGCAGTTGGTGCATGGTGAAGAGGATCCCATGACCAAGTTCAAGGATCAGTGTCGGTCTAATGTTGTAAGTGACTTTTGTGAGATTAATATAAAGAAGTACTTTTTCTGTCCCGCTAAACGACGTCTTAAATTTCAATGATTTGTTTACATTTCTTTTTTATGATGTCTAACCCACTAATCCATATGTAGAATGCATGCTTGTAGTTTCTTGTTTGTATTTTGGTGAATGTAGGTCAGCCTTGGGAGGAGACTTGCAGTTAGGAAACAACCAAGTGCAAAGGGATCGACACCGAATGCGGAGTTTAAGATATGCCTACCAGATCCCTACTCTTTTTATTTTATGTATGATTGTGGGGTAATGCCAGGATAGTTGATGAAAAGTAGGATACTTTAGACGGTTAGCTCTACCTACATTTTAGAACCCTAGTGTAGTTCGTAGAGGGGTATTCCTGCTATAGGACAAAGACTCAGAGTAATTTCTACTCCAAAATGAATGTTATTTAATGTTTATCTTATATGTCTTAGATTTAGACGAGGAAGATCCATAAAAGGGATCAGTTTCAAGAAGATTTTAGTCAGGGGGAGTATCCCTAAGGACAATTTAGTTAGGAGGAGAAGCCATGGATGGAAAGATAATTTTTCCATTGATGACAAAGGGGGAGATATTTATCGAATGCAAATGTAAATTCTTGGAGAAAGAGTAGAGAGGCATGGTTCCAGGGGGAGAATGAGTGATATGACTTCAATATTTCATCCAAGTGTTTCCATCAATGCCAAAGGGGGGTATTTTTTATTGTTTGGGTTGATTTCCATTGATGTCAACCCTTGAAGAAAGTCTGGTAGTGAATTTTGGTAGCACAAAGGTTTGGTAATGGACCCAAGTTTGTTTGATGTATACTGGTATGATTTTTAATATATTTGAAGGTAAGACTCTTCTCGATGGATAGTACATGTCATTCGATTTCCAGTGGTATGTGGAACTTCACATACCTCCTCACAGTTAAAGAGTTATGGCCACGTGAAGTTAGAGAACCCTCATGAGTCATGTAGAAGCCCCAAAAGGTCAAAGTAGTCAAAGTGGCTGCAAAGAAGAAATTATTTAACTAATAAAGTGAAGTGATGAGTGTACTATAAGTCAAACTGAATATAAAAGAAATTATTTAAATAATAAATTTAATGGAGAAATTACTAAGAGGAAAAGTGGTTAGAAGTGGGTTAGACCTAAAATAAGGAAAGTGGTTTAAGATATGTTAGACGGTAAATAATAAAGTGAAGTGATGAGTGTACTATAAGTTAGAGTGGATACAAAAGAAATGATTTATAGAAGTGGGTTAACCCTAAAATAAGAAAATTGGGTTAAGATGGTTAAAAGGTAACCCCTTGATGAAGCTACATGAAAGTTTAAATAAGAGGAAAGGCTTTCTCATTTTAGTCACACTTGATCATATTGAATATCTACAAGTGACTACAGTAACCAAAGGATATCTAAGACAAATTTCAGAGGGAAGGTGAAGTAAAGAAGGCTGAAATTCAAGGGAGGATAAAGATTTTTGATGATGCTTTCTAAGGTATGTTATTTATAGGTCATCTCACCATTTTCACAATAACGTGTTTTCTATAATGATTCAGACCATGAAATTGGGAGGTCGTTGAGGAAACATATCGCATTTACCGTGATAAAAATTTCAACTTGTGGTTCGTTGTATTTTTTTAGTTACACTCCATGGAAAATAGGGTTTGTGGCTAGTCCCGAAACTAGTCTAAAACATGTGTTTCGGGTAAAAATGACATAACTTCTTCATAACAGATCCAAATTCAGTAAGACAAAATGTGTTGGTTAGAGTAAATTCTCCAGTATTCCGTGTACAATTTTCAGATCCATACAATAAATATTATGTGCAAATAATGGTCTACAAGTTTGCTCTCTAGAATAAGACCGAATTCAATAAGGTATGCCATTTTTGCTATAACTCCTTTTTAGATAGGTTCCAAGAAGTGAAAGCTAGAGGAATTGCATAAAAAACATTGAAGAACATTGTGTACTATTGTCATATCTTTATTAATTACATGTATATTACAGAGTTACAAATCAGATTTGGATGATGAGATCGATGAGGCCTTTTGGTTGAGGTACATGTTGGGTACATGGTTGAGACAAGTAGTTGATGAGTTGGCACATACATGAGGCGTATAGTTGATTATGTTTATACATAATTATGAGTCATATTTGATGAGTAGTTGAGACATGATTGGTACATACTTGGTACATGGTTGGAGGGATTTGTTAGTAGTATTGTTGACACATGGTTTATGGATGATGTGGCATACTTGTATTGGTATATTATTAG
>SNQJ01S0007058.1:11364-33519 GCA_010110895.2 Picea sitchensis
CTTGGTTATTGATCTTGATGAGTATATCGGATTTGGTTGATAATATTGATGAGACAGGTTGTTGTGATAGTTTGTTTGGAAAGGTTGTTGTGACATGTTATTTGTATAGGTTTGGTGCATGGTTGATGCACTTGTTCATGGTACAAGTTGAGGTACAGGTTGGTGCATGGTTTATGAACTTTTTTATGGTACAGGTTCATTATAGGTTGTTTAGTATAGGTTGGTGCATGGTTGATGGACTTGTTTATGGTATAGATCGATTACAGATTGAGGTACATATTGATGCATGTTTAATGCACGGTTTAGGTTATTGGTACATGTTGTTTGGTGAAGCTGGATTGGTACATGTTTATAACAGTATATCTCACAGTGATAGTGTGACAATGGTTATTTTATTCTACTTATAAGTCAGGGAGGTTGGATGGGGAAAGGACAGGTGGTTGTTTCTAGAGAACATAAGGGGTTGTAACCTCCTTCTAGTTGTAGCCAGAGAATTGGGGAGTTGGAGCTTCCCTCAAGCTGTAGGTTGAGAAACTAGGGGGTTGAAGCCTCCTTCCAGTTGCAATTGGGAAACAAAGGATGTTAGTGCTTCCAATGAATGTAATTATTAAAGACATATAAGAAAAAACAATATGTGGTTTTCTCCCACATTGGGTTTCCACATAGAAACACAAGTGTACTATGTATGTGTATGATTACTCATATGTTCATTTTTTATTTACTCAAAAACTATTGGATGATAGTGCTACATTGATTTAACACTTTCATTTTATGGTTAAAAAGGATTCAATTTCTCTATTAATGATCTCCCCCCTCTTAGTAATCCAACAATTGGTATCATAAAACGTTCCTTCAAGAAACAATTTAACCACTGGAAGGAGATTCTGGATTATTCCGACAATGGAGTACCATCATTTAATGGTCAGAATGGTTTAAAGTATGAGTTTAGTCATTATAGGATATGATAGTACAAAAAAGGAAAATATTGCAGCCAATAAGGAATTGATGAATAATAAAAAAATAGAAATGGATTTAATCTGGGAAGGATTACCTAATCTGGTAATAGAAAAAATTGGTAAATGTTCATCAGCCAAAGAACTTTGGGATAAGTTACATGACATATATTCTTCACCCATTATAGATTCAAAAAATGCTAAAGAAGATGTAGATATAGATCAAGAAGAATCATGTTCACCATCTCAAACAAATCCATAAGATGAAGAGTACATACTCATTAGAGGTATGTTGTTTTTATTTAATTGTGAAAAACACAGACATCTTGAAATAGAATTCCATGAAGGAAATGAGACAGAAAAACTAATTGAAAAGGAATACAACTATGTAGCATAAATGAGAGAGAATATATTGACATGTCATCTTAAAGAAATAACTAATGATATAAACCAGCTTGAGGCAGAGTTTGGTCAAGAAGAGAAAGGACTTCAAGAAGAAATAATGACATTAAAAATTCATCTTGAAGAAGTGAAAAGAATAGAAGAAGCCATGAAGTCTCATATAATGAAGAAAGAAGAAGAGGTTGAGAATATTGAAGAAGAAGTTGTCACATTGAGAAGTAAAATTTTCAAGCTCAACAAGAATGTTGAAGAGATAGAAACATCCACATCAATTATAGAGAATGAAAAGAAGCACTCTAGGTTGCTAGAAAAGAAGAATGAAGAAAATAGAAACAATTATGGAGAAGTACTCGAAGGAAGGAATCATGGTCAACCAAAATCTAAGAAAACTATTGAAGATACATCTTCAAGAAGACCATACATGTTCAATCCACAAAGAAGCTTCAATAATGATCATGATCAGTCAAGGCAGAAATTCAGAAGGACTACACCGCAAATAATATCATTCACTCCTAAGTATGCAAATTTATTTTATGTTAATTGTTTTTATTGTACTGATTTTGGACATAAGGTTGCAGATTGCATGGATTATAAAAGAAATGTTCAAGCAAGAAGTGCATATGTGGCCCCATGTAACATTGAATGTTACAAATGTCATAACTATGGATGCATAGCTAGTGACTATAGAAGTATGATCAATACTTCCATTAAAGAGAAAACCGATATCAGATATAGGAAAGTATGGATAAGAAAACATGAAGAATAGGTGAACAAAGACCATGTCCTAGAGATAGAAATATTGGCAATAAAATGAGATGAATAAAATTATACAGAGAAAGAGGTAAGATACAAAAAGTTTTGGAAAATAACTGAAAGAAAATAAGGATAGGTAAATAAGGAATAGGTTCAAGAGATTTTACTTTTAGGCATTGTAGTGAAAGATGAATCCACAAACAAAAAGAAAGAAGTTGGAGCTCAAAGAGATGGTGGATCTACTAATGAAGATGATGATGAATACACTTCAGAGAAGGAATTTTTTTGATCCATCCATCATAGATATTGCCAGATAATATGAATAATAGACAAGGGGAGTCTATGTGGTAGCTGAGACAGACCAAAGAACCATCCTTCGAGCAACTTGTAGAATTTGAGTAGACAGATTATGTGCATTTAGTTAGAAGAAGTACACTATTACAGATTAATCAGTTCTAGTAGTACTTCAAGATAGTATAGTAACACATGAGTAAAAATAATGGACATTTGTGTAGCAAAGTCTTGAACACTATGGAATGATATGGACATGAAATCCTCTTTTTTGAATGGGGAACCTGAAGAAAAATTCTACATTAAACAATCGACTCCTAGAGCATGGTACTCTAGATTGGATAAATATCTATAGTAGCAGGGTTCAGAAAAGGAACTGTAGATGACAACCTCTACATCAAGCCAGAAATTTGCAAAGGATATGCAGAATGAATTTGAAATGTCATTACTCGGAGAACTATCCTTCTTTCTGGGTCTTTAGATATGTCAAAGAAACCAAGGAATTTTTATTTCTCAAACTAAGTATATCAGAGAAATGCTAAAGAGGTTCAGAATGGAAGATTGCAAACCAATTAGCACTCCTATGAAAACCAGTTGCAAGTTGAGAAAAGATGATGATTCAAAGTCTACAGACCAGAGACAATACATGTCAATGATTCATATTTTACTATATGTGATAGCATCCATACCAGATGTAATACAAACATTTGGACATGTGGCACGATTTCAAGAATCACCAAAGGAATCACATGTCTTAGTAGTGAAAAGTATTTTCATATATCTCAAAGGAACATAAGAGTTTGGATTATGGTGTCCAAAAGGAAATGATCTATCACTTATTTCCTACACAGATGCATATTGGGAAGGTTGCATTGATGACCAACAAAGCACCAGTGGAGCAACGTTCTACTTGGGTGAGTGTTTAGTATGTTAGATAAGAAAGAAACAATCATTAGTATCTTTATCTACAGTCAAAGAAAAGTATATTGCAGCAGGAGGATGTTGTACACGGGTTCTATGGATCAAACAAACTCTAATAGATATATAGGTTGAGTATGATGATCCCATTCCAATCTATTGTGATAATATAGCTTCCATCAGTATCTCAAAGAACCTAGTGATGCACTCCAAGAAGAATCACATTCAAATAAAGTAGCACTTTCTATAGGAACAGGTTGCAAAGAAGAACATTAGAGTTGAATATGTGGTTAGAAAAGAACAAGTGGCAGACATCTTTACAAAATTGCTTCCAAGGGAATCCTTTGAGTATCTTTCCTTGAGAATTAGAGTAATTTATACTCCAAAATGAATGTTATTTAATGTTTATATTATATGTATTATATTTACACAAGGAAGCACCATAAAAGGGATCAGTTTCAAGAAGAGTTCAGATAGGGAGAGTATCCCCAAGGAAATTTTATTTAGGGGGAGCGACACTGGATGGAAAGACAAATTTTTCATTGATGACAAAGGCATAGACATTTATGTGATGCAAAGTTAAATGCTTGGAGAAAGAGCACAGAGGCATGGTTCCAGGGGGAGCAATGGTCATAGGAGGAGCATGAGTGATATGACTTCAGTATTACATCAAAGTGTTTCCATTAATGCCAAAGGGAAAGATCATTTATTATTTGGGTTGGTTTTCATTTATGTCAACTCTTGAAGAAAGTCCGGTAGCAAATTCTAGTAGCACAAAGGTTTGGGTAATGGGCCCAATTTTTTTTTATGTATAGTGGTATCAGTTTTAATATATTTGAAGGTAAGACTATTCTAGATGGATAGTACATGTTATTCCATTTCTGGTGGTATGTGGAATGTCACATAACTCATCACGGTTAGAGAGTTATGGCCATGTGAAGTTGGAGAATCCCCATGAGTCATCTAGAAGCCCCAAAAGGTCAAAGTAGTAAAAGTGGTTGCAAAGAAAAAACTGTTTAAATAATAAAGTGAAGTGAAGAGTGTACTATAAGTCAAAGGGGATACAAAATAAATTATTTAAATAATAAAGTTAATGGAGAAATTACTAAGTGGACAAGTGGTTAGAAGTGGGTTAACCCTAAAATAAGGAAAGAGGTTTAAGAGATGCTATAAGTTAAATAATAAAGTGAAGTGATGCGTGTACTATAAGTCAAAGTGGATACAAAAGAAATGATTTAAATAATAAATTGAATGGATAAATTACTAAGTAGACTAGTGGTTAGAAGTGGGTTAACCCTAAAATAAGGAAAGTGAGTTAATATGGTTAAAAGGTAATCCCTTGATGAAGCTACATGAAAGTATAAATAAGAGGAAATGCTCTCTCACTTTAATAACACCTGAGAAAATTGAATATATACAAGTGAATGAAGTAAACAAAGGATATATAATCCAAATTTCAGAGGGAAGGTGAAATAAAGAAGTTTGAAATTCAAGGGAGGATAAAGTTTTTTGATGATGCTTTATAAGGTATGTTATTGACAGGTCATATCACCATTTTCACAAATAGCTTATTTTATGGAATGATTCAGACCATGCAATTAGGAGGTTGTTGAGGAAACATATCCAAGTAGTTGCGATAAAAATTTCATCTTGTGGGTCATTGTATTTTTGTAGTTACACTCTGTAGAAAATAGGGTTTGTGGCTAGTCCTGAAACTAGTCTAAAACACGTGTTTCGGGTAAAAACGTCATAAATTATTCATAACATATCCAAATTCAGTAAGAAAAAATATATTGCTTAGAATACAAACTGTATTATTCTATGTACAATTTTCAGATCCATACAACAAATATTTTGTTCAGGGCATGCTCTACAATTTCACTCTCTAGAATAAGACAAAATTCAATAGGGTATGTCATTTTTCTATAACTCCTTTTCAGATAGGTTCCAAGCAGTGAAACTTAGAGAAATTACATAAAAGACACTTAAGAACATTGTGCACTATTTTCAAATCTTTATTCATTACAGGTCTATTATAGAGTTACAAATAATATTTGGATGATGAAATTGATGAGGGATTTTGGTTGAGGTACATATTGGGTACATGGTTGAGACAAGTAGTTGATGAGTTGGCACATACATGTCGTGTATAGTTGATGATGTTGGTACATATTGATGATTCATAGTTGATGAGTAGTTGATACATGATTGGTACATACTTGGTACATGGTTGGAGGGACTTGTTAGTAGTATTGTTGACACATGGTTTATGAATGATGTAGGATACCTGTATTGACATATTATTAGAAGCACATATTGATCTTGGTGATGATTATGAGTTGTTTTGTTATGCTTGGTTCATGCACATATTTGAGAGTTTTCTTGGTGATTGATCTTGGTGAGAAGATTTGATTTGGTTGATAATATTGATGAGACAAATTGTTGTGAAAGGTTGTTTGGACAAGTTGTTGTGACAAGTTATTTGTATAGGTTCGGTGCATGGTTGATGCACTTGTTCATGGTACAGGTTGAGGTACAGGTTGGTGCATGGTTGATGCACTTGTTTATGGTACATATTGACTAAAATTTGTTTGGTATAGGTTGGTGCATGGTTGTTGCACTTTTTTATGGTACAGGTCGATTATAGGTTGAGGTATAGGTTGATGCATGGTTAATGCATGGTTCAGGTTATTGTTATATGTTGTTTGGTGCAAGATGATTGGTACAAGTTTACAACAGTTGTAATACCCTAAGGCAAAACCCCTTTTGAAATGTAATAATGTTTATAAGCCGATGATCCAAGTAATTATAAGCTGGTAGGATTATGTGTTTATTAGGCCAAAGATCCTAGATGCTAAGGTGAGTGGTCTTGATTTTGTATATGCAATTATGAAGATTATTAATAAAATACATTGCTTCTTGTATATAGACCACAGAGAAAGAGATTTGGGGGAATAAGATCCACTAGGTAAGGAAAGGGATGGGGATGAGAGACTAGGAAAGAGGGTCTAAGCTTGAGGGATTAACCCAAGGTAATATTATAATATATTCCTGAAAAATACTAAAGTTGGGAAATAAACCTAGTTATCCTAAGTTCCGTTGGGGAGAGGAACAAACTCCAAGTGGAGAGGAACGTGCTCCTAGAGAGCCATGTGTCACCTAGGATGCATGCAGATTTATGTGAGAATTCCCACCATTGTTGGGGTTCACGAATAATTCTCTCCTCCTTCCAGAGGAGTTGGCTCTCACCAGTCGCCTCTCTCATGATTTTGCATACCGACCATTCTCACCATTTTCCTTACTGACTCTCAGCATTCTAACCGATCTATCCATTTAGTTTCCCACAAGTTCACCCTTCGCATTTCATCCATCCCTTATGCATATTCACGCATGCACAGAACAAGAACACAACCAACGCCATTTCCGACATTGTGAACCTTTGCAACTTGCTGAGTTGTTCCCTTACTTTGCTCGATTTTTGGGTTGTTGTGTATTGAAGAAGTGGGTTGTTAGCGTTATGGTTGAAGAAGAGGGTTTTCAGGCCTGTGGATGAAGAGGAAGGTTTTCAGGCCTGTGACCAACTCTCTCTAGGTGAGAGAGTTTGCTCAGAAGTGATTTTCTCTTGGAGGGAGTCCAACACGAGCTATAGAGCTTTGCGAATTCCTGATCTGGCATGTTGTTGAAGCCCTGGAAGGGAAGTGGAGCAGTCGATGGACTATGGAACAGAAAAGGTGCATAGTCTAGGGGTAGGACATGCATGTGGGGAATAAGAGTCTGTGAGTAGTGGGCATAAGTAGGCTCCTTGGAGGGAATCATTCTAGTTTCACTCTGTAGTTTTTTGTAGCCTCAGCCTAGTCTAGGATTTGTTTTCCCTAGTGGAGTTTACTCCCAACTCGGGGGTGACCCACTGCTAAGCGTGATGTGCAGCGTGGTCTAAGGCTAGGAGGTTAGTGTAAGTTTTGCATGCATTTGGTGGTCATCTATTAAAATATAACTAACAAATCTTTGTTCTATGTATGATGTGTATCTTGTACATGTGTTATAATATTATCATAATTGCATGTGTTTATTGCATGTATGTTTTATTGTTGCTTCCACATGAATATGTGTATGAACAAAATATTATGTTTGTTTATAAATTCATCATATGTGTGTGCACGTATGTATATCAAAGATGTTTCCTATGTAGCATGGCCTATCTTGGGTGGATGGGGGTGTTACAAAATGGTATCAAAGAAGAGAATTAAAGATACAGTTGTTGGGTAGCATTACCCGGCAGGGGTATTGAGGTTCAGGGACGTTACAAGATGGTATCAGAGCAAAGAACTAAAGATACATTCATTGGGTAGCGTTACTCGACAGGGGTATTGAGGGTCGGGGAAGTTACAAGATTGTATGAGAGCCATGGTTTCAACACTGAGCCTAGATGGACTAGGAAAGAAGAAGTTGCGAAAAGGAATTGTTGTCGAAATGGAAAAAATTCAAGTTCAGATCCCATGGTTTTAATACTGAACCTGGATGGGCCAAGAACAAGGAATTTGGAGTAAAAATCCAAGACATATTTGATGTACAGATTGCCATAAGGGCACTAAGAGAACGCTTGGACTATGTTCAGGAGCTCAGGAGGTATAACAGTTCGATAAACTACAACATGCATGGTATTGGGACATAGATTTAAATTGGGTCATTGAATCTATTCAGAGAGAGACAGAACACCCACAACCATTAGATCGAGAGAATATTCATGGAAGTTAGGCACCGAAGTCCTTCAGACTTCACCTCTTTGGTCGATTTAAAGCTATAAATAGAACTGTCGAGGTTCTAAAATCCGGAACCAAACATCTATTCCAAGGAATATGTGTCCAAAGATTACGAAGGTTCAAAGTTTCGCCATTTCGGAAGACTGTTTTGTGCTTGCATGAAAGGAAATAAATCCCCAAATTTCCAGAGCACTGAAGTAACATTACCAGGGGTGACATGGACCAGTTCGATACTTCGATAGTTTGGTAGCTTGGAGAAAATTTTGAAGGCAGGAAATTCTCGAAGTCCAGAAGCACCGTGTATGACGTGGAAATATGATGTCACCTAGGGTGATATGGACCTAGCTAGGTATGCCACATGTCACCACCTTAATTGATGATAGTTGTACTATTTGGACCCTAAAAGTTTAATAAGTTAGAGAGTTCGACTTTCAGAATATTTGAGGTGTGAAAGTGTAAAATCTTCCAAAGTCTCGGAACTCCTGAAGTCTCGAAGTTACGTGACTTGTTTATGTCACCTGAGATGATGTGGACACAGGATATATGTGCCATGTTTTAGTGAGTTATGTACCCTTTAAAGAGTGACTATGCCATTTTGAGAGTGACACATGTCACCCGCCTGATTGGGCCACGTGTCCACTTCTAGTATTCTACCATGTGGAAATTCCCTCGAGTATGGTCGGTGGGGCCCATGAAGGTTGCAAAAAGCAGCTAAACTTGGTCAATATTTGTTAAAATATGAATACTCCTGAAGATCGAGAGAGCGGAGTAAATCCTCACCATTGATCAAAAAGGGACACATGGTAGTGGATCTCGTATTCTGGAGACTTGTCACTCTAGAGGATATAAGGTATAACCAATCGAGGTCAAGGACTCCCAACTGCTAACATATATATCAATCATTGATCATAGAGGACACATGGTACCAGATCCCAAGGTCCAAAGAATTGTTACTCCGGAGGAATTGTGTTGTAGTTGTGTTGAGTCAAGAACTCCCAAAGGTCAGAGTTAATCTCGATCGTTGATCAGGAGAAAGTACGTGGAAATAGATGTCGCAGTCTAGAAGCTGGGAACTCTAGAAGGTTGGAGAGTATGGAAAACCTAAAACTTCTGAAGCTTGGAGCTCTGTAATAAATCCCAACCATCAGTTGTTGAGGATTCATTGACCACAGATCCAACCCACTTCGAGTGTTTGCCAATTCGGTGTTCAGGAGAAATAAGGAGCGAAATAACAAGATCTTTTGAAGCCTGAAGTCCCAGAACCCCGAAGATCTCAAGGCTCCATATAAGAACCTATCTGATAGCACTGGGTCACAACCCATGGTCACATGCAATTGAGGAATGAAGAAAAGGGGCTAGTGCCCGAAAAATGTGTTAAAGAAGGAAATAGGGGTTAGGAAGGAAGCCCATGGGTTTCGTCTAGTTTGAACCTGCATCAGGACAGGTCTTGAAGACTTGGGAACTTTATGATAGGGTCCATCAAATATCTAAATGGTATTATCAAGGAGAAAAGAGATAAAATTCACAAGTACATTAGAGAAAAAGAACAAGTTTTAAAGGATCATATATTTCTTCTCAAAACTCATAATTGAGCATGGAAGCATCCATTTGGAAAGGTATTGAACAATAGAAGATAATTGTTCACCCAAAAATTGGATCTGAACAGTCAATTTATGAGGAAAAATGCATAAAAGGTGTCTGATATAGAAATGAATCATAATGGTTCATGTTTCCATGATATTTTAAGAACAGATAGCCTGACCAAGTTTTACTAGATGCACATTATTTTTGTAGAATTAGTAGTTGTCAGATCAAAGTCAGCACAGAGTACAGAAGTGATGGATGATATTCTGGTAGTCTTCAATCAGGAAGATGAAAATAGAGGGTTGAATGTCTAGTTGGATAGGGAAAGAAACCAACTCCAATGGACATGGAGGAGAAAGGTAGGAAGACATAAATCTGGCTGAGACCCTTAAAAAATTGTAGACAGATGTCCAGATCCACAAGGCTGACACTGAGAGGCTTATGAAGGCCAAGTAAAAACAAGAAGACTTCAACAAGAATTTAAGTCAGAACCTGGAAAGGATTGAAAAGAATCTGGATAAGGATAGTGGCCCCAACAAATTAGGAAGTCATGAGACCCCTGAGAAGAAAGAAAGATCAAGGAGATCACATAGTAGATAAAGTCCATCCCCTGTTAAGAAACATAGGAGGTTTGGGGTGGATGAGCTGAGAGGAGAAATGAATAATATCAAACCTCCTACTTTTGATGAAGAGAATAAGAAGGATGAAGATTTTGAGAAATGACTTCTAGGCATGAGGAATTACTTCCAATTGCAAAACTAGTCTTCTCATACAGCGGAAATAATTGCCATCTACTAGCTTAAAGGAAAGGAATCCATGTGGTGGGATCCGTTGGTGCAAGTAAAACACCTTAGTGAGAAAAATGTGACTTGGAAGAATTTCAAGAGGAATTTTGCGAAGAAATACCTCACCAAGGGGTATTATGACAAGAAGATGAAATATTTCTTTGAACTTAAACTGGGAAACACAGATATTGATGAATATGAAAAGAGATTCTTAGAGCTGTTGATGTATGTCTCCTTCATCAAGGATGAGACAATGAATATTTAGAGGTACCTGAGTGGGCTCCCATCTTTCATCAGTGATAAAATCCAATATGATGATCCCAAGACTCTGGAAGAAACTATAAGGAGAAAAAAATGATTATATGATCAACAAAAATAAAATTCTACATTCCAAAGAGCTTACGAGGACAAGAATAAGTTCAATAAGGAACAAAGGTAGAAGGGAAACAAGCCTCCATTTTTCAGAAATAGTCCTCAATGAATGCCATCTTTTAGAGATCACAAAATGGTTGATATAGGTGGGAAAAGGTCAAGGGAGGCACCCATTCAATGTCAGGGTTGTAAGGGAGACCACAGTTATAGAGATTGTCCTCACAAAAATGACAAGGTGAGAGATGTCCACAATGTTCAACAAGAAAAAACAATGGAGGACATGAGAATAAGTGTACCAAGAATCTATGGAGCCCTGGACAACAAGCAATATGAGTTTCAATCCCACATGATTGAAGTTTAAGGTATGATCAATAACCATTCCTTTAATATTTTAATTGATTCGGGGGCTAGTCATAACTATGTAGATCCTAAGGTAGTGGGAAGATTTGTTTTTACAAGAAGCAAGCATGAGAAATCTTGGTCGGTACAGCTGGCTATAAGAGCCAAAAGGAAAGTTGTTGAGTTGGTTAAATCATGTCCAGTGGGAATGAATGGACTGAGTACCAGGAAATATTTGAAGATATTTCCTTTGGGATCATATGATTTCCTAATTGGTATGGATTAGTTGGAACAATACCATGCCATATTAGACTTCCATAACAAGGCATTCACTTTCTTGGATGAGGAATTAAATTGGAGAATAGTCCAAGGAATTCCGGGGCCAATTACTATCTGGGAAATCTCAACAATGCAACTGAAGAAGTGTTACAGGAAGGGATTTAAAATATTTGCAGCCCATATGGAGGAAGAATCTAAGGATAAGGTTCCAAATATGAAGGATCATGTAGTCCTGGAAGATCTTGAAGATGTGTTCAAAGAGGTACCAGGGCTACCCCCAAATAGACATATTGATTTCTCTATTAATTTAATTCCTGGAGTAGCGACAATATCAAAGAATCCTTACATAATGAGTACGGCAGAGATAAAGGGGTTACAAATGAATCTTAAAGAACTTCTAAAGAAGGGGTATATAAAACCAAGTGTGTCACCTTGGGGTTCCCCAATATTATTTGTGAAGAAGAAAGATGGGACATTTAGATTGTGCATTGATTTCAGACGGTTGAACAAAGTGACTATAAAGAACAAGTATCATTTTCCAAGGATCAATGATCTCTTCGATCAGTTGAAGGATGCAAATATATTCTCAAAAGTTGATCTCAAGTCAGGATATCGTAAAGTAAGGATTAAATAGGAAGACATCAACAAGACCGCCTTTAGGACAAGGTATGGTCTATGAATTCACAATGGTGCCATTTGGGTTATCAAATGCACCAGTTATTTTTATGTGCTTAATGAATGGCGTTTTCCGAGAATATTTGGACAAGTTTTTCATTGTCTTTCTGGATGACATCCTTGTATATTCCAAGTCAGAAGAAGAGAATGAGAATCATTTGAGGATGGTGTTGCAAGTGCTAAGATAAGATCAATTGTATTCCAAATTGAGCAAGTGGTCATTTTATCAAAACAAAATTCAGTATTTGGGGCATATCATATCTAAAGAAGGGATATCAATGGACCCTGAAAATATTGAGGCCATAAAAGGGTGGAAAGAACCTAAGAATGTCACATAATTCATATCCTTCATGGGTCTATATGGATACTATAGAAGGTTCATTTCAGGGTTTTCAAAAATAGTTCACCGCATCACTTCCTTGCAAAGGAAGGGGAAAAAGTTTGAATGCATAGGAAAATGTGAAAAGAGCTTCCAGTAATTGAAGCAGTTGTTAACCAATGCTCCAATTCTAAATATTTCATATCTGAATGAATATTTTGTGGTTTGGATAGATGCACGCAAATAGGGACTTGGTGGAGTCCGTAGTTAGAACAAATTTGTGATATGTTTCGAGTTCATAAAATTGAAAGAGCATGAATGGATCTATGCCACTCATGATTTGGAGTTGGCAGCCATAGTGCATGCTTTGAAGAAGTGTAGGAACAACCTCATGGGAAATAGGATTGAGATGAGGATAGACCATAACAGTTTGAAATATTTGTTTGATCAACCTACTTTGAATACTAGGCAAAGTAGATGGTTGGAATTCCTCTGTGAGTATGCATTTGATATTAATCCAATCAAAGGAAAGGAGAACAAAGTGGATGATGCACTCAACAAAAGAGTGCATGAACTGCATTCTATATCCATTATTATGTATCAGATAGATCTTAAAGGAATAATTTCTAAGGATGCAAAAGTTGATTTGTAGTACATGGAATTGGTAACAAAATTGCAACAAGTTAAAATGTAGAAGAAATCTAAAAATTATGAATTGGGAATTGATGGAATTATCTTTTATAGAAACAAAGTTTATGTGACCAATTATCCTGAATTGAGGGGTGTGATTTTAAAATAAATGCACAATGTACCTTATGCAGGACACCCAGGATATCAGAATATAGTTTCAACAGTCAAGAGCCAATATCATTGGCCAGACATGAAGAAAGAAATTGTCGAGTACATAGTTAAATGCTTGTAGTGTTAAAGGGTCAAGGAAGAGCATAGACACCCAGTTGGGTTGTTGCATCCATTACCCATTCCTCAGTGGAAGTGGGACGTGGTGAAAATGGATTTCATCACAGGATTTCCCAGAACAAGAAAGCAACATGATGAAATCATGGTGGTGGTGGACAAGCTTACTAAATCTTCCCATTTCATTACTATGAAGGTTACTCACAAGGAAACCAATGTTGTTGATATTTATATGAGGGAAATAATATGCTTGCATGGAATACCCAAGAAAATTGTGTCTGACACAGACCCAATGTTTACCTCAAAGTTTTGGGAGGGGTTATTCAATGGGTTCAAAACAAATATGAAATTCAACACAACCTATCATCGTGAGTCAGATGGGAAAATAGAAAGGGTGAAACAAGTGATAAATAATATGATAAGGATGTATGTGATGGAAAAAACATTTAAATGGGAATATTATCTACACTTTGTAGAATTTTCCTAAAACAATGGGTATCAAGCATCATTGAAGATGAGCCTATTTGAAGCACTTTATGGCAGAAAGTGAAAAACCCTAGTAAGTTGGGACAACCCAGTTGTTAGAGAAATAATTGGGCTAGAGATGCTCAAGGAAATGGAAGAGAAAATGTTGAACATCAAACATAATTTGAAGGCTGCCCAAGACAGGCAAAAAAGATACATTGAAAAGAACATAATCCATAGGGAATTTAAAGTGGGTGATCATGTTTTCTTGAAGGTGAAATCCAACAGAAGGTCCCTGAAGTTGGGAAGTTGTTCCAAGTTGGAAGCCAAATATTGTGGGCAGTTTGAAATCCTAGAGAGGATTGGTCTAGTAGCTTATATGCTTGCATTGTCTACATCTATGTCTATACAAAATGTATTTCATGTGTCATTTCTTAATAAATATATACTTGATGCTAATCATGTTACTGATTAGAATGTGATTCATGTGGAGCAAGAAAACACTTTTCAAGTGCATCTGGTATGCATTCTGGACTAGAAAATCAAATAGCTTTGGAATCAAGTCTATTGTCGATCATGCAAATTATATATCTCATCGAGATCAACAGTATTGAATAATTGCAAATGTCGAATTGTAGACTGGAATAAACCACCACGATGGGCGATATAGATCACCAAAAAATGTTTCCATGCTATATTATATTGAATGTACATTGAATATGCCACTATGCATGCCCAAAACATCTGGTTGTGTGGGAGATATGTGTGTGCAAAAGATATATCTCTACTAAAGATATAACTATGGGGAAGATATATATCTCCAACACTTTACTTATTTACAATTTTTTCCTCAACATTGAACAATTTACCTTTTTTCCCATTTTTTAACAAAATGTTTTCACTGCAAAGACTGTTATCACTAAAATTGTGATAAATGAGTCGGTTATCAATCAAATTTTATTGCTACTCAAAATCAATCATATGGACTTGCGAAGTCAGGGAGTGCAAGAAGATGATTGTTATGACTTATCCGCACAAGGGTTCAAATTACACTAGAACCTTGTTGTGAGGAAGGTATGCTTGTATAGATGTGCAGAGGATTTATTCGTTGAGATGATGTCTCTATTCCCAACAAATATCTATCTAGTAGATATATATGTTTAACGACATTTTTTTAGTTAAACATATGCATAAAAGAATTTTGAGAACTATTAATTGTGAAGTACAAGCACATGAGAGAATGAGTGGTATCAATTATCCATAGAAGGCTTCATATTAGACTTAGTATTTTTTATTTGAACGATATGTATGTGCATAAGTCCAGACAATATGCCTTGCTTTCCGCAATTCTAATGTGCGCATAATTTACATTGGCACTTGTCGATCCTAATATAAAAACACTTTACATAGTTTACGACATATGGTAATATCCCTATTGATAATTTCCCTTATTAGTCATTTCCATAAGAATCCGACTATAGAAATCAATTTTGTGTTCACCCCAATTTTGTTCTTTCATTGATAAAAAAATTCTAGCTTTTTTACATATTAAACTAGATCAAGTTTTTTTGTTCCTAGCTTCTGATTCTTCCTTCCAAACAAAATATTATGGTGGGACCAACTCCAACAATTTAGTAGGAAATTTAATTCCACACGTTTAAGAGATAGTTGGAACTTGTGCACGTAAGAGGACCACAAAATGGTGCATATACGAGTCCAAACTACATGCAAGTGTTGAAGATGTATAGTTCATTTTATTGCTGAAGAAATATATATATATTCAACAATATATCTTCCACACCTCCACACAACTATACCACATACACATAGTCTGCATAGATCTAGCTTATGCACCTATGCATAGGAATATCCCTACACAATGAACACTTAGTAAATAAAAAACATTTTCATGATAGACATATAGTCCACACACATATATCTTCCAACACTTCTGCAGAGATATATCCCCGCACAACTGACAGTTGTAAGAAAAATACATAAAAAACAATGTAATTATTTATTTCAATTGGTGCATCTAGTTTTGTTGATTTCATTGTCCTCTCTAATGAAAATTACAAAGTATATTTATTCTCTTGTTTTATCATTCTCTTATTTCATAAACAATAATCCTAATGTTCTTTATTTTATGTATTGTTTACTTATCACCTCTTGAAAAAAGCTATTAATTATCTATGTATTTAATTATATTAAGTTTCATTCCTCAACATATATTTCCAAACCACTTCGACAATACTTATGGTACCACAAAACCATTGTTAAATTAATCAAATCACATGTCCACAATGGTGAGACTAGTATTATAATTGCATATCCATCTCTTCAACGAAATATGGTTAGATTCCTTAATTAAAAAACAAAAAGCATGTCTCATCACTCTAACCTTAAGAATGTATATCTCACCTTAAGAATGTATATCTAACATTCTATTCCATCGTCTCAATTTACACATGATTCAATATTTTTGAAATGGTGATTTTCCAAAGGGAGCATGTAACACTTCACAAAAAAATCTTTTCATTTCCACTCACCTTGCTTGCTACTCCACAAACAATCAAGATACACTAAAAGAATAAAAAACATTTAACTGATTATTAGATACACAAAAATAATGAAAAAATATTTAAACGATTTAAGTAATTGATGCTCTTTTAAATAAATATATAAATCCATAGTCCAAAGCAACAATATCTTACTAATGGTCCACGAAAGATTATGAAAGTTTAAAACTTCTAATTTTCCCACATTTTAAAAGTTATATCTATATCTATATATATTAGGATTTTTACTTGTCTCATTAGATTTTAGTAGTCAAATCAGTGTGTGAAGGAGGTTCCTTGTCCCAAAAACAAGGGGGTCTCACAATTGGATTATTATTATTATTATATATAGTCATGAAATTAGTTGATGCAATAGTGATAATAATATGGTTATATTGATGGTATCTTGTGTAGGGAAAATCCTTAAGTACTTCCCTTCATTTCAATCATGAAAAGTAGGGCATACCTAGTGTAAGGAAAACCTCTAAGTGTTTTCCCTCATTTCAACGATAGTACCCAAGGCTCAAATCTGTTACAAAAATATAATTATTATGAACTCATTATAAGTAATTTATTTCATTGAGGCCTAGAGTACAATACATTTTAAAAGGAGTCCACAATCTACAGACAAGAAAAAGAAAGAAAAATATTTAAAGAATTCAAGCAATTGAGGCTCTTTTAAATAAATATGTATATCCATAGTCCAAAGAAACACTATCCTACTAATGATTGTAAGATAAATTAAAGTTATATATATATATATATATGTATATAATCTTAGTTGTTGTAATAATGGTAATAGTATATTTATAGTTTAAATATTTTTTGGAGGTTATATTTCTCAATGAAAATGAGTACTTACCTATCTTAGATGGTACCCAAGGTAAGGTCATAGGGTAAGGTTGAGGCTCAAAGCCATTACAAAAATATAATCATGTTCTTCTCCTCATTTCTAGATGGTACCCATGGTAATTAACAATTTACTCATATATATTAAATTTAATAAATTAGTGCAAAACATTTTTTAGAGTGCAAAACTTGAGGAAAGATTAAAAGTTTGCACCTCAAAAAATTCCATTCTTGTAGGTCCTTGATAGATCTAGAGTTAATATGGATCTAAGATGTTATTATTATTTTAATGTATTAAGTTACATGGACATCTACCATCTCTCCATAGTGAGTTGTAGTCTCTCTCTCTCTCTCTCTCTCTCTCTCTCTCTCTCTCTCTCTATATATATATATATAATGGAGCTCACATAATTTTTAATTATAATTTTTATTTTTTACTTTCTATTATTAAATTTTTATTATTATTTTAATGCTTTATGATGAACATTTCTCCCATACTCGGTTGAGGCTCTAGATACAATTAATTTAAAAATTTGTAATGGTCATAAAAAAATATTGGTTGTTATTTATCATTACATGAACATTTCCTCTATACAGAGATATAAAGTCTTTGGACACAATAATTAACTTATACACCAATTTGATATCTAACTTAGTCTTAACCTTAAACAAAGATTATTATTATTATAATTTAAAAATAAATAACTATAATAAAAAAAAAATAAGAATACATATAAAAAAAATAAGTTAATAATTAAATATTTTACATCAAACAATATCTTATATCTCATAATATGAGAACAATCCGTATAGAGGTATCTGAATTCATAAGAGAGGTATCTGAATTCATCCCAGCTTGGGACTTTAGTTTCTTATTGCATTGTCTATAGTAACGTACTTCTTTAACCTTTTGTACCTGTAAAACAACGTAAACAAAAGTATATTCCATGTTTCAATGAGGACCGTGTCACGTAATCTCTGTATTTGATGTTTCTAAGTAAAAATTGGGAATGCATGGATCATTCGTAATTTTTTTTGTTATGTAGAAAATAAAAATATTATCAAGTATTTTAAAGAGAGTTTAAATTGGAATGATTTTTAAGTGATAATAATAATAATATATTTTTTTAAGAGAATTGTGAATCCATTAAATTAGTGTATGAGATCTTTTATTATTCTCTTCTATGGGACTATAGCAATAAGTTTTCTTTTGATGTGACATTGATGTGACATTAATTTGTCTTTTACCATAAATTTGTGTATGCATTAACATATGAAAACAAATATATATTTTCATATATAATAAAAATATTTGTGTTTCTCATTTCTAATTGGTTGATAAAATTGAAGTGTTATTGCTCCCTTCAAGTCTTTCAATATGTAGAATTAATTACATAATCAATGAATTTCACCAATCACCACATCTAAATATACGATGTAGTATTATGTATTTATTATTATGCATTATTATATTTATATTATATTTATTATCTAATATGTTATTTATTATTATATTTATAATATATTTATTATATTTATATTATATTTATGAATATTATAGTTCCATTCAGGTTACGGTTCATTATACATTTTGAATAACAAACAACCCTCAATTATTATATTTTGACAAAAAATATTCATTATCTTGTGTATTTAGTTATATTAAGTTTCATTGTTCAACATGTATTTCCCAACTAACTTGGCAGGGACTGCGTTGCCATGCAACCCTTGTTTGTGAAATAAGTGATTCTTCATTTAGTAATTTGATTATTAAAATATTAGATATTTTGATATTAAGTACTTTTTCACTTAATCTCTTTATTTGAGGTTTTTAAATATTTAAAGTTCAATATAGTTGAGAATACATGGATCATCTATAATTTCCTAGTACTATGCTCAAAAGAAAATGTAAAGATGAAATTTAAATTGGGATTTTATTATTATTATTATAATTATAATCTAACTTTAAAGTCACAACAAAGTTAGAGGTCAAATTGTTGTATGAGAACCCCTCGATTAAAAGTAACATATCAATTTTTTTTTATTTTTAACAATAACAACTTATTTTTTTTCTAGAAGTTCAGGGCTTAGAGAATATCACCCACCTTGAGAATAGAACCTAACCATCCATGGAAAAATCCCACCGATTAATTGTTGGACCACAACTAAGTGGACATTCGATAATTTGATATTACACTAACAAGTAAAAACATTGGTACAAAAACAGAGAGAAGAAGATGTGGAATGCTTTCATTTATGTAGGTTTCTATTTATAACATAGTACAGAGTAATAATTATATTTTTATTGTACATGAGATAAGGTCATACTTGATTATATTCATTTTCAATTGAGGGTGAGGATGTAGGGGGAATTATTGAGTAAAACATACTCAATATTTTGAGGGCGGGGTGTAATAGGTGTAAGTTTTAAACCTGCGAAGTAAAGGAATGCACATAGATTCTTAGGCAAAACACAAATTAATCAATGACTCCTACACATAGAACATAGAGATTTATATCGGAAACCCTTAACCAAGAGAAAACTTGACAACTCTTTTTGTATTAATTTTACCATTCACCATACATTATATACATTGTTTTTGAATCTTACGCACCCACACACATGCATGCAAAGAATATAACACATACCCAACAATAGAGAATATTGAGTAATTATCTGATTCGACTACTAGAGGGATCGTTAGATGCAGCAGTCAAATCTGATGCACCCACACACACAGATGCAAAGAATATCACACATACCCAAAATTCTCCCACTTGTTGTTTTCTTTGCATCCAGGGGTCCACATGATTATATAGTCAACAATCTAGGGCAACAATGCCCATTGTTACTCTACACCAAGAGAACTTTTCTATGCTCACAGACTTTGTCAATGAATCTGCAACATTCTTCAAAGTGTCAACCTTTTCCAACAACACCTTCTTTTCTTCAACTATGTCTCTCAGAAAGTGATATTGAACATCAAAATGCTTTGTCTTCAAATGATAAGTTGGGTTCTTTGCCAGGAATATTTCACTCTGACTGTCACAATCTAATCTCAATACTTGTTGTACTAACCCAATACCTGAACATAATCTTTGTAACCATATTTCTTCCTTGCTTGCATTAGTGGCTAGTGGCTTCCATGTATTCAACTTTTGTAGTTGAGAGTGTCACTACAGCCTATCTTTTGTTCATCCAACTGATTTCTTCTCCAAATATGTTAAACACATACCCACTTGTATATCTTATGTGATCCAGATCTCTAGCCTAGCCTGTATCAACAAATCCATGTACGTCCACCACTCTGTCCAATCCTGGTATTTCGTGGTAGCACAATCCATAATTGGTAGTGCCAGACAAATACTTGAAGACTCTCTTTACTGCTGTCGAATTCTCCTTCCATGGTTTTGACATATACCTGCTCAAAAATCCCACTGCATGTGAAATATATGGTCTAGTAAAGACCATTGCATACATCAAACTATCAATGACACTAGCATATGGAACATGGGACATGTCCTCTTCTTCTTCCAGTCCATACCTCGTGTGGATTTTTATCATCCAACACTGATGAGGTTGATCGATTGACCAGGTAACATGTGTTATAATATAATGGATGTGCTCATTTTACCATTGACAATATATTTATTGTCACCCAACCATAGGCTGAAGCCACCATCCGAGCACCTTAACCTTGACAGAGAATCACTCTAGAAGAAAACCCTAGGCTAGATATCCAAACAAAGGGTAGCGCACCTTTCCCCAAGGATAGTGCACCAACAAGAGCTGATCAGATAGTCCAAACCCTAACCAAGAGATATTCCAAGCCAAACGTGATCTGCTAGTTGCAACAACTGCAATGGAAACTCTCATCAAACCTACGCACAAGATCGGGCATTGCAGTGTACACAAGTTGTTTCTCTGCAATTCTGAGATTGACTGTCAGGATGAGAACTGACCTCCTATATTTATACTAATTCTGGCTAACTTCCTGGGCTAAATTCTGATTCTGGGTATCTGTCTGTTCAGTATATATTATTATTTTTGTTTGACTTCTTCTCTTGGAGGCTAATAACCTAATATAAATTATCTTCTTGAGACGACAAGTCTTCTAAGGTTATTACCCAAATCATTAGAGTTTCTTCTTGCTTCCCGGAGTATTCTATCCTCGTCAAGTTTACACGTGGAGGTAAATACCTCCCGCAACTACCATAATATCAACACTTCCTCCTAGCTAGGGAGGTATTACGGGTAATGGTCTTGAGAACAAAACATACCATTCACCCGGTAGCATCAACATAGTTATATAGAATAGATCATGACTAAACCATGAGCACCATCATCATCATTAGCTGCATCATCTCTCAAAACCATAATCTATCTGAGTAATAAGACATGATGCTCGCTCCATAGAGTGATACAAGATCCATTCTTCTAATATAGAAGAGTAAATGTTCTAAACCATTTTCTGTCTGGAAAATCTATGTTCATCATTCATCTGGATGATAATTATTTACCGAACTGCTGACAGACTTCAAGGTAATCAGAACAAAAATAGAACACAACTGTGTCTATCCATAGTAGTTCATAACTACAATCCAATGGTACACTACCACACCAAGTAGAAAACAAGTACTTGATCAATAACGTATAGTCACGAAGAGTGGAACACATCCACCATAGTAGTATACATCTATTGTCATAAAGTATTCATAACAATCATATGATATAAACCTAGACAAAAACAATCTTATGATATAAACTGAACCATCTAGGCCAATCTTTCACTCACATCTGTGAGATCTAAAAGAATATCTTCCCTCAAAAGGTAAAACATCAATGATGAGTTGTCAGGACTATTCTTCTCAAGCAAGGAAGAATAATTGTCCTGATTTTTGAGCCTGGACCATTCCCCACCCTGGGCCATTCTTCCT
>SNQJ01S0007058.1:42050-58362 GCA_010110895.2 Picea sitchensis
TTCTGATTGAGAAGAGATTTGTTAGGGCATCATACATATTCTTTGATGAGTCAAGATGGGAGATGTAGGGTATCAAGTGGTATTTTATGGATTCCACTATGATACTCATGGAATTGATGTCACCGTCATTGAACTTCTCCATAAATGCAACGTTCTGAAGTTCCTTCTCTTTTCCTTCTTCAAACTCTGGTTCCATGATCTTTCCTTTAATGATATCCAACATTTTTTTCTTGGAAAGGATGAGGTCAATCCTTGTCTTCCATGCTCTGAAGCTAGAGGCTCCATCTAACTTGTTCTCTGACTTCATAGAATAAGTCATGGTTTCTTTAAATTGGTCAAACCATAGATTTGATCACAAACTCAAACTTGACGTCTTGGATTGCTGAGAGTACCAGGAGATGTGCTAGGCTAGGGCACATTGATTTGTCCAGAGATTAGGTCAATAACTTCAATTAATGTAACTAAAGGAGAGTATTAAGGTTTCTGTAACTGCACCTACTAGTAACCCTAGCGACAGTTCTTTGGTGATTGCTCCTGCTAGGAAAGCCTAGCGACAGTTCTTCAACGAGATTAATATCCTTCTGTCTATGTTTCCTTCCAGTGGTTAGACTGAATGAAGGAGGTGTGGGTCCATAACCTATTATAATATAATGGATGTGCTCGTTTTACCATTGAAAATATCTATATTGTCACCCAACCATAGGCCGAAGCCAACCTCCAATCACCTTAACCTTAACAAAGAATCACTCTGGAAGAAAACTCTAGGCTATATAGCCAAACAAAGGGTAGTTCACCTTTCCCCAAGGGTAGTGCACCAACAAGATCTGATCAGATAGTCCAAAACCTAACGAAGAGATACTCTAATCCAAACATGATCTTCTAGTTGCAGCAACTGCAATGACATCTCTCCAAAACCTAACGAAGAGATACTCTAATCCAAACATGATCTTCTAGTTGCAGCAACTGCAATGGCATCTCTCCTCAAACCTGCACACAAGACTGGGCACTGGAGTGCACACAAGTTGTTGCTCTGCAATTCTGAGACTGCCTGCCAGAATGTGAACTGGCCTCCTGTATTTATACTAATTTTGGCTAACTGCCTGGGCCAACTTCTCATTCTGGGTATCTGTCTGTTCAATATATATTATTATTTATGGCCGACTTCTTCTCTTGGAGGCTAATAACCTAATATAAATTATCTTCTTGAGCCAACAAGTCTTCTAGGGTTATTATCCAACTCATTAGGGTTTCTTCTTTCTTCCCAGAGTATTTTATCCTCGTTTAGTTTACACATGCAGGTAAATACCTCCCACAACTACCATAATATCAACAACATGCTGTACCCACTACCTCTGCCTAGAATTCCTATCCTAACTCGATAACGCTGAGCATGCTCCTTGCTTTTTCCATCAGTGTCATGTTCATCCTTTCTACAAATCCATTCTGATGAGGAGTGTATGGAGTAGTCTTCTGCCTTGGTATACCACACTTCTTGCAGAATTCTTCGAATTCATTTTTGCAAAATTCTCCACCATTATCTATTTTGAATACCTTTATTTTCTTTTCTGTCTGATTTTCTACCAGAGCCTTAAACTCTTTAAATTTATCAAATACCTCAAATTTATTTCTAAGAAAATAAATCCATGTGTTCCTTGAGAAATCATCTATGAATTAAACATAATATGTCGATTTACCTAGGGATGGAACATGAAC
Source organism: Picea sitchensis (assembly GCA_010110895.2). Lineage (NCBI taxonomy): Eukaryota > Viridiplantae > Streptophyta > Pinopsida > Pinales > Pinaceae > Picea > Picea sitchensis. Next base: position 43,764 of record SNQJ01S0007058.1, read on the forward strand.
AGGTCCAAACACGTCACTGTGTATCAACTCTAAGATCCCCTATGATGTTGTAGCACCAGATGGGAATCTTACTCAATTCTATTTTCCATATATGAAATGTTTACAAAAACTAAAATCCACAGTACAATTAAACATACCTTCAACCATACCTTTACTGTGTAGTGTTCGAAGGCCCTTTTCTCAAACATGCCCCAGTCTTTAATGCCACAACCTGGTCTCATTTCTAGGGGCAGTATTGGTCTTGTCTTCTTTATTTGTCTGCTCATGGAGAAGAAAACTGTTACACCCATTAGTATAAGTTATTCACAACAACTTGTACAGAGTTCCACACCAAACTCCCCTCATCAACACCATTGTTCCTTGTACCATCTTGCAAGTGCCCTTTCCAAATACAGTATCCACTCCTGCATCATCCAACTTGCTTATAGATATTAGTGTCCTGTCTAGTTTTGGAATGTGTAGAACCCCATGGAGAGTTCTAATCCTTCCATATTTTAGCAACAACTTAACCCTTCCATGTCCCATGATTTTGGCTGTCAAGTCATCTCCTAGGAATACATCACCAGCATTGTATTTTTTATATTTAGAGAACCACTCCCTATGAGGAGTCATATGGTATGACACACCTGAGTTGATCAACCATACATCATGGTCTGCATGTGTACCTATAGATGTCAGGTAAACAACACCTCCTTCTTTAGCGAAGGTTTTTACCTCTATGGAAGAGATACTATCAAATGCCATTGGTTTATCAGCCTTCTTAGACTTGTAATATTTCTTATAATTCCCCGTTTTACCACACTTCCATCATTTCCTCAAAGATTTTCTTGGAGAATTAGATCTACTGGTAGATTTAGGTCTCCCCCTAGAAGACTTACCAGGATTCTTGTCTTGGGTACGACCTCTTACAAATAAATCATTTGTGTTATGACCATCCATGCTTTTCCACCTTATCTTTTTAGATAACAAGGATGCAACTACATCCTCATACTTCAATGTAGATTGAGTGGTACTACCAATTGATACAAACAGATTATCCCAAGAGTCTTGCGAATAAAATAACAAAGTAATACACTTATCTTCTTTAGAATTGTAATATTAACAGAGACAAGTTGACTTACCAGAGTATTAGAGGCATTTAGATGTTCTGTCACAGAATCTCCATCTTTCATCCTAATATGATACATCTTCTTTTGAAGAAATAACTTGTTTATCAGGGACTTTGATTGATACAAATTCCCCAACTTATCCCATAGTTCCTCGGTTGTAGATTCTCCTGAGACATTCAACAACACTAAATCTTCCAGACAAAGTCGAATAGTACTCCTTGCTCTTCTGTCCAACTTCTCCCAATATTTCTTCGACATAGCAGTAGGTGGTGTACTAGTAGTTTGTGTTCTAGTAGGTTGTGTACCAATCGACTGTGTGCTAGTAGGTTGCATACTAGTAGGTTGTGTACCAGTATCCACGATGATCCATTGTTATTTGTATACAAGAAGGTCCTCCATCTTGAGCTTCCATAGCTCAAATTTTTTACCATTGAACTTATCTATCTCGATTCTAGACGAGCTCACGATTCTCTTTATACACTAGAATATCCACTGCAAAATCTCCCACTCAACCCAGTTTTATCACAGACCCAAGATAAACTTGATCCATCAGTATGACCCAAACCCTCAAAAAAAAGGCATCCATCTAAAGCCAAAAACTATCTTTGATACCAAATGTAATTTTTAAACCTATGAAGTAAAGCAATGCATATAGATTCTTAAGAAAAATGGAAATTAATCAATGGATCATACATATAGTACACATAGATTTATACTAGAAACCCTTAACCGGGAGAAAACCTGTCAACTCTTTTTGTATTAATTTCAACATTCACCATACAATATATACAATGTTTTTAGGTATTCCGTAGATACCAAAACCCTAATCCCTTAATCCGGGATTAATTTAGAAAACCACTAAAATAACAAAGTCCGCTAAAAACTACTAGAGGGATCGAATCTGATGCACCCACACACACGCATGCAAAGAATATAACACATACCCAACAATATAGAATATTGAGTAATTATATGAGTTGGGGGAAATAACCAGTTTGAGTAGTATTTATGTTTTACTTAATATTCCCCCTCACCCCCACTTTGAGTAAAATATGTTTTACTCGGTAGTACTCGAACTCACATAATTACTCAATATTTTGAGGGTGGGGGTGTCACAAAGAATATTGAGTAATTATATGAGTTGGGGGGAATATCGAGTAAACTCGAGGTGAGGGGAAATATTGATTAAAACATAATTACTCAATATTTCCCCTAAGTGAGTCTCCTGCCCATGAAAATATATGTTTTGCTCAATATTTCTCACCCACCTGGAGTAAAACATAAAATGCTTTACTCATGAAAATAAATAAATAAATAAATAATCATTTAATTTTAAGGTAACTACCAATCCACATACCAAATTGGTGTATGAAACCCCTTGTTTGTGGAACCAAACACCCCTCCCCCAAAAATTTAAACTTGCACTCATAAAAATAGAAACAAATATTAAATAAAATATTGAATAAAATAAAAAATATTAAATAAAACATAAATGAGAAATGTGGACATGTAGATCCAAAAAAACCTTACTAAGGTCGATGGGAGGAAGACCTTGTGACTTCAACCTCTGGAGTCCTTCTTAACCTTCTCTTTCTCACAGCCTCTGGAGACCTTCGTAACTTTCCCTTGCAGGGCGTGCAATGTGGCGAGTTCTCTTCAAGCGTTTAGAGGATGAGCTTGGGGAGGAATGCCTAGTAGACCTTCAATTTTGGTTTTAATATTGAATTTAAGCAAAACGGTTCAATCTATTTCACATCCTATTTTCATAGCCAAGATCTAATAAGTACATTCTAAGACATCTTATTTTTAAGAACATATTTCCACATATTTTCAAGTATTTAGTCTCCTTTTATAACATGTTTTTTATATTATGCAAATTTCTCTTCTAAATTTTCTTCCTCTGCGTCTCATGGCTGCGTCCACTTAGCTAGAATCTACTCTTTTTGTCAATTAGTTTTTTTCAATTGATTTTATTTGCACTAGTTACACACATCTTTTAGTGTCACACTCGGCACCTAGGACTATGACCACACTGACCACCCGACATAAAAACACTTCTATATTCAACATCCAAGTTTCAAAGCTTTAGAAACATTATAATTACTTTGGATACATCACACAATAACTTATTTAACTATGAGATACCCCACGAAACTTTTCTCACTGTGTGAGGCCTCATCCACTCCCCACTAGAGTAACCATTAGCAGTACATTCTTCAGAAATAATTGGAACTACTACCCACCTCTATTGCAGCAACTTACAATCATTCTCCTGACACAACCCTCTATCTTCTCCATTGAAAATTCAAAATATTTCGGTGGCCAGCTTGTCAAAGGAAATTTAATGCCCTGAAGTAAGGGTTTTACACAGTAATAATTCTACTATTACATTTTCCAACAATATTATGTATCGTACACATTTTTTCCAACAATATTTTATATCGGAGTGGGTTAACTTCGGGAGAAATCATTTTTTCCGGGTTATTATTTTTGGCAACTTTTTTGAGTGAGAAAATTTCAAGCCAATTCAAAACTCTGATAGATTTTTTTGACATATGTGCTGGTTTAAAATGGGGCAAAACCCTGAAGTAAAGGTTCTAAAATGCATGGAGCTTTGATCCATACTACCTGAAAATATGACCAGATTGAAACCATTTTCTTACTAAAAAACAAGTTTGTTTGCTTCTAAGTTAGCCTACTCCTTTTATATCAAATATACCTTCATAATTTCGTTTCGCTGGTACACTGTAGAATTTCATTTCACTGGTACACTGCTACAATATTGGTCATTAGCACAATCTATGGATCATATTTGTCCCTGCATTAAGTACTCATATCTGTTTTGCACATAAACTCGCAGAAAAAGTCTCTAGAACATTACTGAATACGACGGTTATTTCAGGCTTCATTGGAGTTTTTATAGGATCAAAGAAGTCTCTTGCGTCCAATGACTAGTATTTTTCTTTGACTGCTACTTTGTTTAGCGATTCATTTCCAAGATTTGAAACTTCCTTCTCGAGAAACGACCAATACGGGGGCACGATTTGATATTTAGAGGGAGACAACCCAGTTAAATATAATGTAACCTCAATAGTCTGACTGTACATTGCCATCTGTACTTTCGTTTCTTGATTTGCTTGAGCCTATTTAGCTCAACTCTTTTCCCTTTTATCAATGTACTCTTTCATCATATACTCAATATACTGAATATGATTTATGCTCTGCTCTTTCTCTGTATTCTCTACTTCTCATTTTATCATGGTATCAGAGCTTCAGATATAAACCTCTTCACACAGTTTGGAGAGCAATCTGACCCTAAGGAGCGTAGAGATTACACTGTGAACGAGAGAACGAGACACAGATTCTTCAAAAATCCTTGAGAGAAATCCATAGTCTGACATCCACTCAAAAGATCGTTGCAGAAATAAAACACGAGGAAGCAGAGCGCAATACACTCAATAGTTAGAGGAAATAAAGCTACAAAAGGAAAATAATCATGAAATTCGTAAAAGATTGAGGAAACGGAGCTATAGAAAGAAAAGAGTCGTGAAATTCATAAAATCTTGAGGAAATATAGCTGCAGAATAGCAAAACTTTGTAAGTTCTTTAAAGAATTCGTAAAATTACATCTTACGGAGATAATTTTGCAAAGAGCGCCAAGGAAAATCCAAAGTAGAAAAGGACAAACAGAACAACAGTAAGATTGACCCTGCAAATAGATTTGAGCCATCGATCGAGATAAGAAAGGACGAGGAGCGCGTAGAAAAAGCAAATGATTTTCAGCTGTTAGATCTAGTGCATATAGACGACAACAGTTGGATCAAGCGAAGTTGCATGGAGGATAAAAACGGGACCATTTGACTCTCAAAGTGCAGGAGATGAAATCTAGACCATCAGATTTAGCACAGAGGATCGATAGCCGTCGAATCCGGGATAAAGTGCACGAGGCCTAGTCCTCTAGAGTGAAAAGGAGAAAAGTCGACTTGCGAAGTCATGAAATCCTGAAATCGTTGGGACCATCCATCAAGGAGGACATGTGGAGAGATCTCGGCATTTCGATGACTCACAGGGAATAAAGGTTAGAGAACATACCGATAATAATTCACGAATCATGAAATCACGACTCTATCTTAGATATTGGATTGAGAAAGACCATGAGCCATCGATCTGACGTGATCGGGAAATCAAGAATCGGAAGGACCGAGGTGTGCCATCCTCTAAGGTCGCGAAGCGCAAAACCTCAACTCGATCGCAGTCGTCGATCAGAGAGAGACCTTGACCATTGATCTAGTGACATCGACATTTCGAGATTGGAAGAACAAAGGTGAAAGTCATTAGACTTTGCGAAACGTGAAATCCCGACGAAATCAAGATCGTTATATCTAGAGGAGCGTGAACCATTGATTTGGGAGGCTCCAAAATTTTGGCATTTCGGAGTTCGGGGTTTGGAGAACATCGTGCCGAGAGTTCAAGGGTCATGAAATAACAATTCGTGAAATCCCTAAAGGATCTGGACCGTCAGATCATAGGAGGATCTGGACCTTTGATCCGCCATAGAGGATAGATCAGAGTTTCAAATTTCTAGATTCCAATGAGGAAAGGTTGGAGTTGCATCGCAACTTTGCTAACCGCAAAATCTTTAAAAGTGAACCGTGGTCATAGCGTCGTGGTCGTGTGGAGGAACGATACCAGAGAAACTGAGGGCTCGTTAAGCCCCTTTCAAAGTTCGAGAGTTGGAGAGTCAGGAGTGGCTCACACACCTATACTATCGAGGTTGCAAAACACGACATGCTCTTTATGATCTAAGCCAATGGTAACACAAGGAAGGAGATCACACTCAGTGCTTATTCATGTGGGGCTAATTTCACATTTGGACTGATTTTTCCATTATAGTTGCTACAGTTCCAAAATAACAGAGCTCAGAGCCCTGAATTAGTAGACCTTACGCTCGGATAGTCAGATCCAACCAGATCGAAGTCAAAGAAGTATTCTACACCGCATATTTTGGTTTGAAGTCACTTCAAGAAATTCAAAGACCCGATTTTCACATAGGAAACAAGTAAACACGAAAATTTCTAACTATTTTTTTTCGGTTGTGTTAATTTTTTTTTAAAGATGGCCAAGTCTAGCAATCTAGGACCAACTTAAGGACCGATTCTTCTTGGAAAGAATTATGAGTTTTGGTCTCTTCGAATGAGATCCTTCTTGCAAGCACAAGAGTACTGGGATCCATTGGATCTTGGATATGTGGAACCAGATCCAACAAACCTTGCTTCCATGACCAACCAACAAAGAACTGTCGAGGAAACACAAAGGAACAAAGAAAACAAGACAACATTTTGTATTTAGAATTCAGTGGATGACTCAATTTTCTCAAAAATCATAGGTTTCGTTACCTCAAAATAGGCCTGGGACATCCTTAAATCATCCTACCAAGGAAATGACAGGGTCAAAATAGTCAAACTGTAGACCTTACAAATGCAATTCGAGACTTTAAGAATGACAGAGTCTGAAAATATTGATCAGTTTATGACCAAAGTCATGGGAATCATGAACCAGATCATATTGACTGGTGAAGCCATCCATGATCAACACATTGTTGAGAAAGTCCTCAAAAGTTTACCAAATAAATTCGAAATGGTCGTTACAACAATCCTTGAATCCAAGGATCTGTCACGTTTTTCAACAAATGACCTAATTGGTTCCCTATTGACACACGAGACCAGACTGCATCTCATAGATGAGTCAATCGATAATGCCTTCAAAAATAAATTCTCTTTCAATAGAGGGAGAGGCAGAGGAAGAGGCAGAGGTCACCAAGAAAGAGGGAGCAGTCCAAGTAACCCTCACTCAAGTGGAGGTCAAAGACAATAGAACCATAATCATAATTTCCAGCCTCAAAGAGGTAGAGGGATAAGATCAAATGAAAAATCAAGCATACAATGCTATTACTGCAAAAATTTTGGACACTATGAATATGAATGTCGGAAAAAAAAAGCAGATCAACTCTCAGACAGAGCACATGTCTCAAATCACACAGGAGAAACCTCAAAAGGTATGTTTCTCTCATGTCACAAGACTAAGGAACAACATAAATATCTCTAGTTGATGGACAGTGGATGCAACAATCACATGACAGGTAACAAAGATTTACTTTCATTCATTGATTCTTCAATTTCCTCTAATATTACATTTGGAAATGATTCTTTAGTCAAAGTTCAAGGAAAAGGAATTGTACCTATTCTTACTAAACAAAATGTAAATAAATACATAAACAATGTCTACCATGTTCCAGAACTGAAACATAAACTGTTAAGTGTAGGAAAACTCATCGAACATGACTATAAGGTACTTTTTAAGGGAACATCATGTAGGATATATGATAAAACCCCTAGTAGAAAATTGATTTCTGAAATCCACATGACTCAGAATAGGATGTTTCCCCTGACCCTCAGAACTACCAATCTGATCCAAACATATGCACAAAGTTCATCCACCCCCAATGAAACTATGGTTTGGCATACAAAATTTGGACATCTACCCTTTTAGAGTCCAAGTCTTCTACAAAAACACTCCATGGTCAAAGGTATCCCTATCTTCAAAGAGCAAAATCCCCCATGTGAGTCTTGCATACTTGGAGAACATAAGAGAACTAGTTTTCCACAATCCTCCACTCAAGCCAAACAACATATCGAACTTGTTCTCACTGACCTATGTGGCCCAATGAAAACAAATTCAATAGGTGGTAGATTTTATTTTCTAACGTTTATTAATGACTTTAGTAGGAAAATATGGATCTATTTTCTCGGACACAAGTCATAAACTTTTGCAAAATTCAAATAATTCAAAGTAGAATCTGAAAAACAGAGTGGCAAATATGTAAAAGAAATCAGGTTAGATGGAGGAGGAGAATACATCTCCAAATAATTTGCAAATTTTTTCAAATCATAAGGCATCATCATGCAAACTACAACCATGTATACTCCACAATAGAATGGAGTGGTTGAAAGGAAAAATCAGACAATAATGAACATGGAAAGAAGCCTACTCAAAGAGAAATGTTTGTCAAATACTTTTTGGGCTAAAGTAGTAGCATGCTCAGCTTATCTCTTGAATATATATCCAACCACCAATCTAAGGATGAAGGTCCCTCAAGAAGCATGGAGTGGGACAAAGCTAAATGTTATGCATCTAAGGACATTCAGATGCATAGCATATGCTCACATACCTTCCGAAATAAGGAAGAAATTTGATGACAAAAGTGAGAAATGTATCCTTACTGGATACAACAAAACATCAAAAGCTTACAGGCTTTACAATCCAATCTCAAAGAAACTAATTCTCAGTAGAGATGTAAAATTTCTGGAAAATCAACTCTGGAACGAATATTAAAATCAACAAATGGACAGTCAAAATCCATTGCTCCCCAGTCCTGAAAACGCAAAAGATTCAATACATCCAATACCTCAACCTGCTCTTCTAAGATTGTAGGCACAAGGACAATCTGAAAACTCTCACGATAACTCAACTTCCAGCAGAGACTTATCCTCTGAACTTCCAAACGAAAGAACTCGAAGTTTGAGAGAAATCCATCAATAGTTGGATGACATTGAACATCACAACTTTTTTTCTTTAATGTCATGTCAACCCACCTCTTTTAAAGAAGCAATGAAGGAGCCACATTGGTTTTAAGCCATGAACCAAGAGATTGAATCCATTGAGAAGAACAAGACATGGGAGCTTGTTGATTTGCCTAGACATAAGAAAAGTATTGGTGTCAAGTGGGTTTACAAAACTAAACTCAATGAAAAGGGGCAGATTGAAAAGAACAAGGAAAGACTTGTTGCGAAATGATTCTCACAACAACCAAGTACTGATTATGGTGAAAATTTTGCTCCAGTAGCAAGGTTAGACACTGTAAGGACTTTCTTAGCCATAACAACTCAACAAAAATGGAAAGTATACCAGACGGATGTCAAGTCAGCTTTCCTAAATGGTGTTTTAGAAGAAGAGGTCTATGTGGATCAGCCACCTAGATTTGAAGTCAAACAACATCCAACCAAAGTATATCGGTTGAAGAAAGACCTGTATGGCTTAAAACAAGCTCCAAGAGCTTGGTATAGCAGAATTGACACTTACCTGATCAAAAGTGGTTTTAGCAGAAGCCAAAATGAGCCAACTTAATACACCAAAACGAATCAGCACGATAAAATTATGATTGTATGTTTATATGTTGATGACATGATATATACTGGAAATATTGAGTTAACCAGTTTTAAACATGCCATACAATCTGAGTTTGAAATGATAGATCTTGTCATAATGAAATATTTTCTCGAAATTGAGATTGATCAATCAACCAAAAGGCATTTTTGTTTGTCAACAAAAGTATGCGGCAGACATAATCAAAAGATTTTGCATGGGAGACTATAATCAAATATAAACTCCTATACCCCTAGGCACAAAATTGAGCAAGCAAGATGAAAGACCTATAGTGGATTCTACCCTGTAAAAAATCTTAGTAGGAAGTTTGTTGTATCTTACAACAACTAGGCCTGATATAATGTATGCAGCTAGCTTTGTTTCCAGGTTTATGTAATCCCCCAAAGATTCTCACTGGAAGATGGTGAAAATGATTCTGATATATGTTGCAGGAACTCTCAATTTTGCAGGATAATCATCTCTCTAGTTACACAGAGAGTGATTTTACAGGAACCCTAGATGATAGGAAAAGCACCTCAGGACATGCTATCCACCTGGGCAAGAACGTGATTCCAAGGGCATCACAGAAGCAACCCATTGTATCAATATCTTCTACAGAGACTGAGTATGTCATTGTTACCTCAGCTTCCTGTCAAGCTGTGTGGCTGAAAATAATATTGAATGATATGTCACACAGAGAAAATGAGCCAACTCCTATCTTATGTGACAACACCTCAGCAATTTCTCTATCCAAAAATCATGTGTTTCACAAGAAAATAAAACATATTGACGCTTTCACTTCATTCGCGAGCTCGTCAATAATAGTGACATAACACTTCAATTTGTGGCTCTTGATATCAACTCGCAGATATTTTTACAAAGCCACTGGGAAAATCCGTTTTTGATTTTCAGAGACAACACTTGGGCATTATCCGTGCTGATGTTTGTAACTGTTGAGTTTAAAAGAGAGTATTAAATATAATGTAAACTCAATAGTCTGACTTACACTTCCAGTTGTCCTGACCAGCTGTACTTTTGTTTCTTGATTTGCTTGAGCCTATCTAGCTCAACTCTTTTCTCTTTTCTCAATATACTCTTTTCTCTTTTCTCAATATACTCTTTTCTCATATACTCAATACACAATACACTGAATACGATTTCTGCTGTGCTCTTTCTCTATATTCTCTGCTTCTCATTTTATCAGACCCTAGATTCAGTTTAAAACAATTTCAGATTGTAAGATATTGTGTCTTATGAGCACAAAAGATTCCACGCCAATCTAGAAAAAAAAAATTGGACTGGGCAAATATGCGTGAGCCTCCTTCGAAGAAATCTCATCCCCCTTCTTCTCCTCGGGAGATTTCTTGTTCTTCATCCTCCGAATCATCCTCTGATTCAGATGAATATACTGCCAGTTCCACTGCCTCTACGACTGATAGCTCCAACAATACAGTCTATGATACCAACAGCTTGCAAGATAACGTGGAACTGAAGAAAACCGAAAAATCCGAGTCGACAGAAAAACAATAACGATGAAGCAATAGATTGGGAAGAATATCATCAAGAAATTCAATCTTCATTTACATCCACTGATGAATATTATGAGCCTGAACAATTATTCGATTGCAAGGATAAGAATTCATGCAAAATATTATGTAAGGAGACGGTCTTCTGTCCTTTTATTCCTCAACTTATTGAAGACCCATCCAGCCCTTGCACGGGGGAAGGCGATGAGGTGGACCAAAAGTTTCATAGTTTCTTGTCTGAATATCCAGACGAAGAAGATGGCCTTGTATTCTTGCGGTTACGGTAAACTCTAGTTAAAACCCTCCAATGGTTTTAGTCGAAATTGAATAACACCACCATGTACGAAAGGTAGTTGATTCTGGCTAAAAGGGATTTGAAAATGTTGTTTGATTTATACAGATAGGCGCTTTTAGTGTTTTCAATAATTAACGAATAGAATGGATGCCAACGAAGAGATTTCTCTATCAAAGGAGGAGATTCAAGAACTGGTGCTTATGTGTTTTGATTAATAACATGTTATAATGAGCTCTTTGTATCTTTTAAATTTTGAATTACAAAATTAAAGTTCTAGTGATATCAAGAGTTAAGTGTTTTATATATGTATATAATTCTATTATTGAATAGGAGTGTTGTAATAATAAAAAAGTAATTTATTATATATTTCTTTATTTTTGTTGATTTTAAAAAATGTTTGGCATATTGTTATTGCAATAAAGTTGAAATAAGTCTCAGGGATAATGTAGTAACTAGAGTGAGAGTGGGGATGGTCCTATCATTTTTGACATATACATTGACAAGTTAGAGGGTTGTTTGGAAGGAGCATGGTGTGTTGGCACAATGTTAGTTAGACTAGTCACCATCCTTCTTCTTTATGCTAATGATATTCATCTTATGGTAAGGTGTCCCTACGATCTCTAAAAGAGATTAAGAATTCCCAAGGATTTCTTCTCTAGTACGGGTATGATTCTTAATCCTCATAAAAAAGTTATAACAATGAAATCCAAAATGATTACCTACGATAATTTTGAGTATGACAACAATAACTTAAGGAATTGACTTCACAAATGTCTCAAAATTAATTTACATAACAAAGTTATTTCAAACTATATCAAAGTGTATCATTGAAAAAATGATAAATGGAGGGTGGAAAACTTATTTTGACCCTGAAAAGAATTGTAAATCCAAAAAACTTTGGTTATTGGATAAAAATGAACTTCTCTTTGAGATTATTGTCACTCATGTTATGCTATATGGTTGTGAGGTTTATGGCTACAACATCTCTATATATTCATGGAGATAGATTGAGAATATCCATAAGTGCTTTATAACTTATAATTTAAAATTAAAGGCAATACACCTTATCTTATCCTCCTCATGGAATAAGTCGAAGGGGTGAAAACTTGTTAAACAATATAGAATACAAAAGACTTCCTATGAGTACCTCAAACTCCACTCAAAACCACTTGGCTCAAGTGGGATTGGTGTCAAGTTAAATCATTTGGGAATCAAGGAAGAGGTAACTCTACAAAATATAAATAATATTAAAAGAGGCATTACCTCTAAATTTAAGTAGAAATTTTGGTGCTATAAGGAATTAGAGGATAAGAGAAAATTAAAATACAGCAAGGAGATGATTAACCCTATTTTAAAAGATTAAAGGTACATCTTCGTTTTAAGCAGAACAAAATCAACATTACTAAAATAAGAATGAACTCTTAGAAGCTCCATACTTAAACATGGAATTGGACAATTCCTCAAATATCACGAGCTCTAGAATAAAATAGGTCATTGGAAAACTATGAAAACATCATGGGTTGAAAGAATGTGTTCGTCTTTTTGACACTAAGAGAGTTGAAGATGAAAATAATTTTTTCGTAGAATGTTATGTCTACACTCACATTAGATATCAAAAACCAAGTAATTTGTCACAACTTTTTTAAAGGTGAGATAGATCAATTTTCCCTCTATCTACCATTAATGCCATGAGATTCTATTATTGATTTTAACAATGGTCTTCAATCCATGATTTCTATTTCAATGATGTTATTTTGTTATTTCACTACTTTATGTTAAGTCTTGCTTCCTGTTCATAACTATCACTCAAATTCTTTAACAAATTCTTAGAAACATTTACCTAACACTAACTTTACTTGCCACTACTAACAAGTATATAATAGTTGGGCTTCTAACACTAACTTTACTTGCCACTACTACTAAGTATATAATGGTTGAGTGGAGGTTCTTTATTATCCAATTATATCATGCTTCGTTGTTATGAGGATCCAAATAGTTTTTTCCTACCCATCCTAGTAACCTATGGGAAGGAAATATAATGTAGGATTGATTCTTAAAGTAGACACTCAAAGTGGACAACAAAATATGAAGTACAAACAAACAATTACATAAAAAAACATGCAAACGAGGGGAGCTTTAATTTAAATGCATGATATGCTTTATATTAAAGCAACCTATGGGAAGGAAATATAATGTAGGATTGATTCTTAAAGTAGACACTCAAAGTGGACAACAAAATATGAAGTACAAACAAACAATTACATAAAAAACATGCAAACGAGGGGAGCTTTAATTTAAATGCATGATATGCTTTATATTAAAACTACATAGTTATGAAATTTACATGCAAATTCTCCAATGTGCATCTTAAATTCATAAATCCAATTTCTCTTACATGCAAATTCTCCAATGTGATTCTCAAATTCATATATCCAATTGTTCTTTTGGCATTACAAGTGTCTATTGGTCTTAGTCTTATTTAAGTTTACAAAGAAATTAAAATTATGTAATTTTACATACTCTTTACTATTTTTATACTCTTTACCATTTTTATTACAAGTGTTTATTGGTCTTACTCTTATAAGTTTACAAAGAAATTAAAATTACTTAATTTTACATACTTTTTATTATTTTTGAGTAATTTCAATTTATTAGTTTAGAATTTAATATCTACTATTTAGTATTTAAATTACTAGCCCATAGTATGCTATTTATGATTACAAGATACTTGGTAGTATTTAAAATAATTAATATGAATCATAGTATGTCTTTATGATTTTTTTATAAGTTATAAATTTGAAATTTTGATGTATATGTATGATTGATTCAATGTGAAATTTAATATAGCAATAAAAATTTGATAATAACAATGGTGTTTGAGGAATCATATTTGTTTTGTTTACAAATTTATATTTAGTATTTATATTCTAGAATGATGAATTTGCATGGGATGAATTGTTTTAGTTGAGATTTTTAGTTTATTTTCATAATTTTAGAAACAAGTTCACATATTTTAGGGACCTTGACATAGAATCGTCCCCTATAGAATCCAGAAGAACAACCCTTGTAGTCACATAAACACTCCATTGAGTTCGTGACAACTACAAGACACATGCATAATAATGAAACTGTGGTAGAGACTATCCATCTTTGGACAATAGCTTTGTGCTACTATAATGGTTGTGTGTCACTGGTAGTGATTGTGTGTCATTGGATAATAGTTGTGTTCTACTAGTATTAGTTGTGTACTACTATGGATCAAAATAGTCATGTTCTATTGGATGGCATTGTAGTAGTTGTATACTACTAGTTGATTGTCATGGAGACTACCAGATCACTTGGAGCATCTGTGTGCTGCATGATCGCAGAGACTATGATGGATTACTCAAGATATTGTTGACATGATGAAGAATGTCTCCCTCATTAAGCGGGCATGTTAATGTTTGGAAAACATTAGGAAGACATTC